>QLOY01010158.1:0-19889 GCA_003313965.1 Megacollybia marginata
GGTCCGTATGTACGGGACGGTACCCGTATCGTTTTAGGTTTTGAATGGCCGCCGTACGGCCGTACTGTACCATTTCGAGCAGTTCGGCAGGTCACAGGTCACACTCAAAATAGTTTGCCGAAATTCCGCAGTGGTCACAGGTCACAGAGGGATTTGCCGGATGGTCCAGATAGGTGGTCACACTGTAGTATTGAGTAAAAAATAGTGGTAGTAGCTTAAGACATGCTATTAACTGTCTCCATAGCTTTCTAGAATGATGTGGTCAATAAAATTTTCAGATATGCATACTGTAATTCCAATGGATCTGCCGAAATTTTCGGCAGGTCACAGGCCATAAGACCATCTGCCGGATGTCCCAGTTCGGACAGCAGGTCACAGGTCACAATGGCTGCCGAACTGCTCGAAATGGTACAGTATCTTGTACAGGTGGACACGGGCCTTTGATTGCTGAGGACTAGACCATTGGATTGGTTTGTAAACAGTATCTACTCAATTTATTAGCTAATTTAAATACGAATTCGCATCGCGTATTAGCACGTACCTCATTTTTTGCACCGTTTTTACTGGATGCTGTACGGTACGATACGGGATACTGGTGATTTGTAAGCCGTCCCGTATGGCCGATTTTTCTATACTGGGTTGCCCCGTATACTGGACGGCCGTATCCAGTATACGGGACGGTTTCAAGCCCTACGAGTCGGAGTCATCGTGAGTCAGGACCAGACCACTAGCAAGACCAAATAGATTCCTAGAGGTAAGAATGCAGGAACAGCTGGAGACAATGGGGCACTGGGCTCAAACGGGATTCAATACTATATCATGGGGTCGTTTGTTCGAGTCATTGCACCTAGCCGCAGTAGAGCAAGTTGGGCTGCTGAGTGGGCCGCAGGAAAAGCCCAGTGCGCAGTGCCTGCGCAGTGAATCAACGTTCAATGGTTAGAACTTACGATGAAAATCACGTATTTAGATGCCACCAGCGTAAACGGGTTGGTATTCAGGAAACTCAAGTAATGACATAATGTTACTTTCTGACCACGTGAAACATAAATTCACTACTCAAGAGGTACTATACGAGCAGACTACTCATCGAATAAGCTATAGCTAGTTTAGACTACGACGCAAGACATTGTTCGAGTATTTATCATTCTTCCGCATCTAGATCGATCCACGTTTTGCCAGCTCTAACCAAGATCTGCATGCCAGCGCGATGAAGGACTCGCAATGCCCTCAGATCATCTCCTTCAAAGAATTTCCTTGGTGCATGCAAAACCAACGTCTTCAAATTCAAAGAGGTCCTACCCGAAGTCGTGCTGAGGTTCCAACGCGCCCTCACCATATCTACGAATGTCCGAGATGAAAACAATAATCCCATAACACCCAGCTTCAGGTAACGCAGCTTGGGAACCAAAGTGGTTGCTGCTGATAACTGCACGGATGGGTTCATGCGGTTGAGAAGACTATCCAACACAGGCGAATTGGCGCCGGCATCGTCAGACTTCTCGCAAAAGGTAAGAGATTCTAATGACGGGAAGAGTTCAAGGACAGATTCGAGACGACTGCGACTGAGGATGACACCCGACATGCTCAAAGACTTGGGCATTGACATTTCTCTCGCAAGCATCTCTCCAAGATCCGTAAAAGGGAATAAAGTAGCATAGGCACGTTGGTGGCTGTGCGTACCGTCCGTAAAAAGATTATGAATAGAGATGGAATTCAGTTGTGGAAGAGTAAGGGAAGAAAACAACTTGGAAACTGTGCCTACTGCGCACGAATTGAGGACCAGAGTTTCCAAAGTCGATATGCGAACGGACGAGAGATCGTTGGCGATCAAGGTGTCGAGATAGCAATTGTCCACCGCCAAGGAGAGAAGGGCGGGGCAATGTTTCGCAATATGCAACACGCACGATACAGGGAGATCATGCATCTCAAGGTGGAGAATAGTGGGCTGTGGGCCATAATGTCTACTCCATACGATCTGCCGGTTTGGGTCGCGAACCCCTTTCAGGACGATGTCGGTCACATTGGAAGGAAAATGCGGAACCGCCTCCATTTGTTGCAGCTCTAAGTGACGCAGTTTAGAATGATGAGTTGGTAAAAGACCGATGTCTGCAGTACTGACGCTGTACCATCGGTCTGACTCGGCACATAGCAGAGAGGTCAGCGGTGCATATACTCTGCTGTCGTATGAAATCGTTAAAGGAAACCGTCCAGATAGAGACAGAACCTTCCGAAGCACCCGCACCTGATATGGATAGTGGTCTGGGTAATGGTAACCACCGTGGTCTGGGTAACCACACGGCCGGACGACAATGTTACACCAAAGCTGCTTTGTCGACAGAGCCACTTTTCTCCAATGGCGGCATACTGTGGCAATATGCAGGGCTTCCATATATGCCCCGCAAGAACCCATTTCGTTGTGAGGTATAATATTTGTAACATCAACTGCAGCAAAAATGGTCTGCAAAATTTCAGGAGAAACTCTGCGAATGGGAGATTCGAGGGACGTCGCATTTTTATAGACCTTTTCTAGAGCCTTCTCCTGATTTTTCAACGAGTAGATAATGCCCTCCATGCGCATATGTTCATCCTCGAAAGCGTGTAGGGTTTTTCGACATCGGTCCAAATCATCTTTGGCAGTTGATATGAGTGTGGAGGCGGCCACATCCGACGAGTTGATATTGTTACGCAAAAGGGAGAATAACTCTACATCTCTTTCGGGAAATAATGACTGGAATTCTCCAGGAGGCTGGAATGTGTTACAATGGCAAGACATGAAAGTCTGAAACGTTGCGCTCCCAGCACGTGCCAATCTTGATAAGGTGCCGATCAGTCACATGTTGTGACTGTAACGTTGGCTCCTGCCGTCAAATGAAAGCCAACGAAACTACAACTCTGCATGGATCAAAGGTGGTTCTTGTTCCTTACCGAGCAGAGCACGTTCCTGTGAGAGTTTTATCGCATATTTTTCAACTCGAGACGTTGGAATCCACAGAAATATCACGAATGGATGTCCAACGAGCAACTCCGGGATCTGACAGCAAGTGAACTGCTAAGCTTGGAGGAGGAATACGAAATGCAGCGTAAGAAACGTGCATATGACTCATCTTGTCCACTGAACAGGTAGACATACAGAAAAGTGGCAATTAGACGAGGACAAACTCACTTTTATCATTCTGGCTCGATCAGATACTTCTGCGGTGCCACCAGCAGACGGTCGAGAAATTCCTGCAGACTCGGGTATGTTCTAATAAAGGCGTACTCTGAACATAAACGCGATCAGCAGGATCTTTTCCGATGATCGGTGATGTTAACATGTTTTTTAACAACGGTGAAGAGTTTACCGCCGAACTTGAAATCATGATAGCAGGAAAGACATACATTGCTGTATTCCATTCCAATCCATTCTGAATATTCCTCACAGAACCGGCGTACCGCCGTCGAGGATTAGCCCTAGAAGCACTGCAAATGATCATAGAGTACACCACCGGTTTATCTAGGAGCTATTTCACTTCCGATGCATTACCTTCTGCTTTGGATGACTTCCAAATCGATGACAAGTCTCCAAAGCTACCGTCTCCAGTACCGCCAAGCTCACTCTTGACTCGAATATCATTAACCAACGAACTGAGTATCAAACTATTTGAGAAACTTGGATTTCAGATTGTTCGAACCGTCGAGGTGTTTGGGGAAGTTGAGATGAGGTGGAGGGCACGTACGAAAGAGCTGTGATACATACAGATAAGTGCGTGTCTTTGGATCTCCCATCTTAGTCAATGTATATATCTCACCAAGTACCTTGTGGATCGTCCCCGGAAATCAGTGATACAGGAATGTAGATTCTCAAGCTTATCGGTTGATTCGCAAGTGGCGTTCCCAAGTGAAAATTGTCCACAGGTGAGTATCACATTATCGATTACGGAAATGAAAATGAATGGAAGTGTGCAATGTGCTAGTAGGACTCGCGTTTCGTGTCTTCCTCCAAAAGTTACCAGTACGATTCGATCTGCCCATGCATTCCTTCCATCGTATCTGCCCACTATAACGAAGCTAGTGGCAAAGCCGATTCATTAGATTCTGGACGGCTTAGTCATGATAAAAGGGGCCTCGGACGTATTATCCTTACAATCCGAAGCAGTGGATAAGTTTCCCTATACTAAAATTGAACATAAAGTGCTAACTATAACTCAAAGATGGTTACTGAAATGGGTATTCGAAGAGGTGACCCATCTTTTCATTAATCGTGTTTGAATACACCGTACGGAAGAGCAGCGACAGCAACTGTCTCTGCTGCCAGCATATCGCTCAAACCGATATAATAGGCTATCAATGCGGTGACAATTCCCAATGCTCCACCCGCCGTTTGAACTCTGTTTGATCGGGGTGAGACCGACAAAAAGGGACAAAAGGTACCTACTTGGCGTTTCCTGTGAAACTAGCGGCTCCCAGCAGGAGGAAAGTGATAGCTAGGAAGAACAGCAAGGCAATGAAGCCGATGTTTTTGCGAAGTGCGACGATGCTATCTTGGGTAAGTCCCAACTTAAGCGAGGAATGATGAAACTGACAGGAACAGGGACGTCACGGTAAACCATGTCATCAAGTAGATGCCAATAGCCTGGTTGAAATCATCCGTAGTGGGGTACGCAGCGCCGATTCCAGTTCCAGGAATGAGTAGGCCTGCATAAGAGAACCAGAAAGCGCCGTAGGAGGTAAAGGCTGCGGGCAAGATCAGCAATTTGAAAAAGTGGTCAAGGCACAGGCAAAAATAATTTGCCGATAAATGAGTTAACCGAGATCAAACTGAGGGGCCCCCGAGGGGCCCCAACATTGACGACAAAGACAGGGACGACTTACCAGTAGCACCAAATGTATTGCCCCTGGGGAACTCCCACATTCCAGCTAGGAACTGCGCGAGACCTCCACAACCAAGAGCCATTCCTACAACAGCATTGGGCTTCTGGACGCCTCTAGCGCTCACGTTGTATAAGGAAAGAATGAAGGTTGTCGATGCGAAAGAGATGAGGCCGCTGAATAATGTCGTCAAGGCCAACCCAGAACATATGCTATAAGTAAACCATACAGTGGGGCTGGATTCGCAATACGCGACACTGGAGCTGCTGCTGCTGCTGTGCGTGGTGGTCGATTCGCTTCGACTTTCTCAGCGTCGGCCATGGTGATTATGGTCAGAGGGAGAACATTGATTGTTTGATGTTGCCATTCTTTTATAACCAAGAAGCGGATCTTCCCACATGGCTATCCCTTTTCGGGGCTAGAAGCGGGTTGGGTTGTTTTGGTCCAAAACTTTTGGAGCTCGCAGGATTATTTCCTTTCAATTGTCGACTCTAACCAGATCTGAGATATTAAGGTTTAATGGACTCAAACTAGACGATTTCTGAGTCTTGCAGAATTAATTCATGATCGGAGCAACTCGAATCAACCGAACACTGGCGATCCTTGACAAGTAGCTGAAATCTGGATCTGATCATCTCAGCAATACTTCCAACTCGGTTCTACGTTGTCGTCAACACTGAGACCGCTTGCACTTCATCTCCGAGGTAGGTGCTCAGCGCTGATCAGGATGACTGGATGTTACCCGACTTCCTTGATCATCCCTTTAACTCTGTATCGGATCCTGGTCCTCGAATCTCAACAGTATTCCGAGCTTGTTCCGAGCCGCTCCAACTCCGTATTGTTGAACTGATCTCATCAAATCCATGTCAGCACTTCGCGGTAAGCACTAAAGCACTAATGGGGAGAGCAAAACGGCCGCAGATGACCTGTTGATCATTATATTCTCCTAAACAGTATACATTGTCAAACTTAGGGGTTTCGAAGTCTCGAAAGATCACAGTCCGGATCCGGGCCGACCCCTGTTGGTCATCCGACGCCACCGTAACCGCACATTTTATCCCTCATCGAATGGATTTCACGTACTATCCCGAACTACCACCAGCACTCACAGTTCCCAACCCTGCATATTATGAAGAGTATACAATACGCAATCCTACCTATCAGCTGCTAAATTACTCGGCTTGAATACTGGAAACTAGGTTTAATAAAAATCAAAACACAACAGCAACACCCACCTCGAAGCCGGTACCGGCTCATCAGCAATTGAAACCACATTGGCCAAATCGGCAGAAGGACAACTCAAATCTACTCGTTTGACCAATTTCGAAAGTTCTTCCGTACCCCGTCGTCTTGTATTCCCATTTCCGAGACACTTCTATACTGTGGCATTAAGAATAAATCCTAGGCTCGCCGCAGATAGTACGTACCTTGAACAAATCAAAGTTCTTCTGGAACAACGATACTTGTGTGTTCTTATCAAACAAGTCGAAGAAGGATGCATCGGCGCCAGCGTTTACTGATAGAGATGCCCCGACGTCGAAACATCCGTTGACACTACCAGTGCCATCTGCACGTCTTACAAAGAAGCTATCATCATCTGTGCCATCTTCGGATCCGTCATCACTGCTATCGTCTGTAGAATCACTAGATCCATCGTCGCTGTTGCTATCTGTAGAATCATCGACATAGTCGGATTCATCGTCACTGACATCGTCTACATCGGTAGATTGGTCGTCATCACCGTCATCTGCATTGGTAGAGTCGTCCGATCCATCATCAGGTGAAGCACTAGAGTCGGTATTGTCATCCCCTTCTCCATCATCGCCAGTGTCACTGACGGTGGAATCATCAGCAGAAGTGTCGGTGTTATCAGATGGATCGTCGAAGCCACTGTCGTCTGACTTATTTGACCCAGAATCATTGGTCGAGCCATCATCAGTCGAGTTGGATGTATCGGCCCCGGTATCATCAGAAGTCGAGGTATCATCAGTGGCGTCGGTTTGATCGTCACCAGTAACAGCACCAGAAGGGTCATCCGAGGTACCGTCACTATCGTCAGTAGTATCGTCACCAGTAGTACTATTTGTCTGAGCCCCACCATCGACCGTAGTCGAATTCGACGCCTCGTCACCAGTATCAGAAGGGTCATCTGAAGTGCTGTCACTAGTATCGTCACCGGTGGTACTATTTGTCTGAGCCCCACCATCAACCGTAGTCGAATTCGACGCCTCATCACCAATATCAGAAGGGTCATCTGAGGTACCGTCACTAGCATCGTCACCGGTAGTACTATTTGTCTGAGCATCCCCACCATCAACCGTAGTCGAATTCGACGCCAACGAAGCCTGGTCATCTGCACTATCCCCGGCATCACTCGCAGTATTGTTCACTTGAGACGAAGTAGAATCATCCGTAGTCGAATTCGAGCCCGATGAAAGCTGCGTATCCACTTCAGTGGACGCATCCAACGTCAGAGTGACCGAAGCGCCTGCGTCGAGATTGAGAAAAACAGTCGCGGAGGCTGCATTGTCAAGTGCAGATATACCGAGATCGATTGTCGGGATTAAATGGGCCTCTACAACGGCTTTGGAAGCCAAGGAAGGTGTTACGGAAATTTTCAGAGCTAGGAAAATCTTAGCTTCGAGAATATAGATGACTGAAGCCAAACTTACGACTGTCACCTGGAGCAAAATCTCCTCCAGATTGATGATTTTGAGACGAGGGGAAGAACAGTTTCGCGTTGTTGATGTTGTAGGAAAGGTCGACTGACATATTGACACCGATATCTAGAGTTGCTGTCGCTTGGCCTAGGATTTTGAAGCTTGGACCGAGCGTAAGGATCCTATTCAACAATGAGTAGAGGGCTGAGCAAGAAGAAAGTATTTACCCAGGGAGGGAAAGACCTGGGATTCCTGTTTCAAAGAGAGTGATAGATCCAGAGTCAGCGGTGGCCTAAAAGGTGTAATTGGTCCAAATTAATCCTTCGAAGAGAGACAACCCACTGTAGCATCACCACTCAGCTCCAAAGTTCCATCTAGCTGTGCATTAAGACCTATCGAATCATCAGCGTCGTCTAGACAAATGTCAGAGACTTACTAGCGTAGATACCAATTTGCGATAATTTGGGAGGTACCAACGTTCCAGAGGCCGCAACTCCCAGTGTAATAACCGCATTAGCTTTAGTGACCACATCGGCCTTAACAGATGCATCAAACGCAGGAATGTTCCCGCTGGCCGGACACGAAATGGACTGCGAAAAGAGAGGGAAGGTTTTGTCCACATCAATAGGAGGTAGCTGTTGTGTGACTGAGGGATCAAAATTGTTAAATTCTGAACAATTATGAGCAGTCGATCCGATAAAAAAAGGGTAGAACTAACTATCAAAGGCACTTTCCACGAAATCACCGAGACCACGATCGGATAACCGACTTCGACGTTGAGAAGCGGGAGTAACGGTTAGATTACCCGCTGCTCCTGGGACGTTGGACCCCTGGATTGCAATGGAGACATTGCCTGATCTACAAATAATTAGAATTAAGACTAAAAAAGAGGGAGAGCATACTGCTGAGGATCAACGGCGGTAAAGTTGGTGTCAAGAGAGACACCCTGAACCTGGGGATTGGCTGCTCGACGCGTCGCTGACCGTCGGCTCAACGCCTTTGTTACACTAGGAGGAATCGACTGGTCCTGATCGACCCACATACGTCCCACACGGGCAAAAGCGCTGGCGCCGCACTTGGAGTTGGTCAATGGTGAGGACCAGAATGATTGGAAACCAACTCACGTTTTCAGGCAAGCGAACTAGCTTTCCTACCGCACCTATGCCTTGAAGCAGATGGTTACATGCGGAAGTATCGTGGCAAACGATGCGTATATCTTGTGAGAGAGCGTTAGAGTCGCAATTCAAGATTGTCCAACCGCCAGCTGTCGTAATGTCTGATATAGCATTGACAGAACCCCACTAGCGACATGTTAACTTTTTGTCGTCCAAGCTACAAGGATAATTGGCTTACAATTTTGACAGCCGCAAGGTTAGACTCGTAGGAGCATACACCATTAAAACAAGGGGTGGACCAATCATTCGCAGCCAAAGTCCGCGAGAGAAAAGAAAGTAGAATGATAGCTGATATCATTTTGGAAAGGACTCGGAGGGGTTAAATCAGCCACAGGCTGGGTGGGCGAACGAACGAAAAAGGAAAGAGGGAAAAGAGAAAGATATGGAAAAAAGAAGAGAGGATTCGACAGACATAGCATGCGAGATTTATATTCATTCGAGACAGCGCTAAGCAGTGATGCAACCGCAATCACAGATCAACGCGACGTGTGGACATGAAGGCTTGGCGGTCTAGTTCATTAGCATTGACACTGATACCCATAACAACCATGGCAGCAAGCATCACTGTTGCGACTGAACTGGCATTTACACGTTGAGTATCTAGTTCCGCCAATGCAGCCACTGATAGCAATCGAATTTCAACCGATTCGAGAGTCAATGAGCTCAGAATCCTCAAGAACATGAAGGTTGAGATCAATGATGGCATGTGGTTGTGACAGAATTGTGACACATCACGTTGAACGCATCTTCGGTGGAATCTGTAACCGAAACGTCCCGAGGCTACCAAGTAGCAATCTCATTCCCGAAAACGGCCCCAACGTTGATGTACAAAAGTTCCCTTTTAGGGTATCTCGAGTCTTGCTAAGTTTCTGGCCCAATAATCTTTCCCAAATCCTTCCTAGACATCATGCTCGACCGGTATACTCCAATAAACTTGGTCCCAACCCTAATCTCAGACGCACTTAACGCAGTATTTGACCTCCCGCTGCAGCAACAGCCGTACAAAAGTTCACGACAAACGTACGACTCGCAAACGATTCGTCGTTCCCAAGTCGTTCCATGTAAATTATAACACATACACAGCATCACACCATCGTTGTATGTATTTCTACACTTGTATTGAGGTCTGATTTTGAGAAGCTAACGAACGGACAGGGTGGAGCAGAGAAGGGGATAGAGAAACTTCGATGTCCAATCGCTAGATTCCTAGAACTCCAGTTCATTCCAAACGTTGGAAGTTCGAAGTTGCTTGAAGGATGACCTTTATTGTCAGCTGTGTCGGTACGAGCTGAGCGCCAGGTGAGCACTTACTGGTGCTCCCAAGCTTCAGCTCTTTCCACCGTTGTGAGAGTTACATTTCAATCCTCCGAGCTAGCAGAGAAATTATCAGGATCGGATTTATACCGACATTGAAGGATATATCGAGCAGCCCCGTGCTATTGTTCAATCTGAAAAAACTCTCGAGCATTTTCATGGCGAATGACAAGGTACGAGTCGAGGCTCTGGTGAATATTTTTGCTTCACTCCAAGTTTCGACTCGCACCATAACGGACTGTTTCACTGAATGGTGAGCGACGGGACGAAAAAAATACAAAGGGTAGATCGTGAGCCTAATACTTCCTTATTCGAGTTGAACCCTGAGGCTAAACTTGTGACAGGCCTTCGCTCACGTACGTGAGGGGCCCCTCGTCGACTCAGGGTCTGGTTACGACTGTACCCTGAGGCCTGACTCGGCTGTGATGCGCGATGATCCTGACCGTGGTCCGTTACCGAGTCTCTCACTTCAGCATAAAATAGGAGGACTGGTTTGGAGTCTACAGCAGGTTTGTCTTCCTACATATAAATCAGCCGGTCTGTTTAACTGTTCTCGAAACCCGAAAAAAAGACGTTTTCCAACTGAACGCAGCGCTACTCAGAGATGGCTGCATGCCACGCACCCCTGCTTTCCTCATGCGAACTTCCGACCGTGAGGATACTTCCGATCGTCGAGTCGATCGACTTTTATTCAGGTTTGAACGAATGACTCTGATTAAAGAGAAACAAAGTAGGTATATACAGCAGAAGAAAGTTGGATGCCGATGTTGCTGTTGATAAATTTCACTTTCCTGACACCTAATCATATCTGAAAACACCAATTGGCAGATAGATGATGGGAGATTGTTCGGCGGCCAATAGGTCACTTAGACCGATATAGTAAGCCACCAATGCAGTCGCGATCCCAACCGCACCACCGGCTTTTCCGGCCCTGGCGAAGATAAGCACGACGTGGAGAATGGTAGAGAAGACAAACCCTGCGCTACCCGTAAATGCATTAGCTCCTAACAGGAAGAATGCGGTCGCTAGAAGACCAAAAAGAACGATAAAACCGATGTTCTTCCGCAGTGACACAATCCTATCATCAAGTTGGTGTCAATCGCCGCTAACAAAAAGGAGAAACCAACAGGAAAAGACTTGTCACCGTGGCCCAGGTCATCAGGTAGATTCCAATCGCATTATCAAACTCTTCGGAAGTTTTGTATGCAGCGCCAATACCAGTTCCAGGAATAAGGAGAGCAGAGTAGGAGAACCAAAAGGCACCGTAAGAAGTAAATGCTACGACTCGATGAGTGAAACAAAGGGAGTTTGAGAGTGAACCAACCTGTAGCGCCAAATGTGTTGCCTTTAGCAAACTCCCACATACCGGCAAGGAATTGCGCGAGACCACCGCAGGCAAGAGCCATACCAACAACAGCGTTTGGAGTATGGACATCTCTCGCACTGACATTGTATAGAGAAAGGATGAAGGTTGTCGACGCGAAGGAGAACAGACCGCTGGAAAAGATTAGAACCATCCGCAGAGGATGAAGGAGTCTTACAGAGGACCAGGATTTGCGATTGCTGCAGGTCGAGGGGCGGAACCTTTCTCCAAGTCTGCCATTGCTGTTGCGTATACGATTACAGAGGGGTGTCAAGAGGAAATGAAAGGTTATTAGCCTGCGCAGGTTTTTTTTAAGGATTACTTGTTCGCTTGCAGGGCGTTCCTTCGGTGACAGCCGACCGATAAAACCGGACTCATGATATATAAAAGTGAGCCAATCTTTACAATTTGAAGCTCGTTCGAATAGACCAAGTTGGTAACGAACCCTGTTGTGATCGATTCATTTGTGAACTTTTAGAAATAATGCGAGTAGCATTCGAAAAGCTGCACCAGTCGGAGCAAGAGTGGAGGATAGTTGAGTGGTGTCATTGTTGAGACCCGAAATGAAGTGGAAAGACGTCCCATTATTGACGTGAATCCATGGATCGCTGACAGGAAAACGCCGTCGATCGAGGCAATCCGTCGATCCGCCAACTTTAGCCTCGATACGTCAGCTTGAGAACAGTGATAACTTACCTTTGCTTAGAGGGACAAAGGGTGGGCGACACAGCATCGCTTTTGAAGAACAAGGAGTTTCCGTGAGATTCTTTCTTGGGTCGCACGTCGTAGCATCGAGTTGAGAGGAAGTATGATCCAAAAATAACTGGTATCATAAGGTATCGATCGACGCTAAACAAAGTTTAGTACTGTTCAATAGGAACGGTCAAAGTCGCTATGAGGGAAACCCAGATCACATGATGTACTCAATGCGGCGACCCTTTGTTGACACAAATATGTGTTCACTGGGGCAGCCAAGATGCGGCCTTTGTAGGCTTTTCTGCTGGCCAATGGCTTAGCTGTTCTTACATCGTGAGTAACTATGTATGTATTTCTGTGCTCACAGCTCAGAGGCATTTCTATCACACCTATGGACGATTGTGCAAGCACTTTGCGGAAAAGGAATTGTAAGCGATTCACTGTAAAACCGCTCATGTTGAC
This sequence comes from Megacollybia marginata, assembly GCA_003313965.1. Lineage (NCBI taxonomy): Eukaryota > Fungi > Basidiomycota > Agaricomycetes > Agaricales > Porotheleaceae > Megacollybia > Megacollybia marginata. Next base: position 12,519 of record QLOY01010158.1, read on the forward strand.
TGGTTGTCCAGTGTGAACTTGGTCTTTACTTACAAGTGGTCTTCGGTGGATCTCGATGTGCCAGACAACATGGCTTTCTCGTCGAATCGATGTCTCCGTTCATGATATTGTTGCTTCGCATCCAAACCTTCGTCATGCGTCGTCGTGCTGTACCTATATCTCATCCTTACGTTGGTAATACCGGCGTACTACATCGCGATGTCACACGAAACCATCCAGCTTATGAACGTCGAGGACAACACCGCCCAGCTCCTCTGTATCCCTTTGTTGCGTGTATATTACCGGTGTTACTTCTTTGTTCACCTGGTGATCATCGCAATGTCCGTTTGCACTTCAACCGCTCATTTCAGTTGAAATCCTTTGCGGTAAGTCATGTTTCAGTGCTACGTGGATTCTGACTTTGGCAAGGACGGAACACGGTTGACTTGACGTGTATGGTGATGGTTCACTGGTGACAGGTTCCTGTTTGCTCAGTTTGACATGTAATTTACGTTCTCTTGAAGCAGCTGCTAACGCCCGATGAATAACTGTAAGATCGTCCCTTCTATGAGGTTAGTCTTCTCCTTTTTACATTTCCCGTCGCTGAAGACTTGTTCAAGGAGTCATGTTGAACTCGTGACCACTGTGGATGCCAACGTTCTGCAAAGGGCAAAGAAACATGCGTTTGGCGATCGTTTCTGAGCTGCTAAGGGGCGATCCTGCGCAGACCTTGGTCAACCATATTTGGAGCAAGGTTTTGCGGTATAGGTGCTCATCAGGTATTGATCTGACAAAAATATGTATCACCGTACCGGTGCAAGGTCCCTATAAGGAACGACCGGGTTCCACACCGGAGGAGCAACTTGCGAAGGAGCCTTGGATTCATCTGGCAGGTGATTAAAGTACGCATGCTAAAAAGTACTTAGAGGGTTGCATAGTAGGTCTCTTCATTGCTGCATCATTCAAACTGAGCCTCATAGGCCTCAAGGCTCGAACTGGGAGCGACCGGTTAGCGGACTGGCTGACTCTGCCCGTGAAACCCGCGAACGGTCCGCTCGGCCGTCGTGTACCTGCCTCCTCACTGCACCTCGTGCATCAGAGTACTATCAGAGTGCAATCGATGATGAAACAACTGAAATTTTAAAATTCACGATTTTCCTTGTGGTCCACATAGGATAGGATAGGATAGGAGGAAATACCCGACACAAGGTCCCAGAAAGGAACGGTCAGGGCCCGCGCTGCACGACGCAGACGTCCAACTGCACGTGCTGCGGACGCCTGATGCCAAGAGGGTTGTCGGCCAGTCGGTGTCGCCCTCTTGACACCAAACGCGATCTGCTTACCATACTCAGCCGAACGGCATGTCGGTACGGACCATCAGCGCTTATTTTGGCGCTGCTGTGCATAAATCTGCACATTGCCAATTTGAAGTTCGTTCTCATAAGGCTAGGTATATGTACTTCCTCTGTACTGAATACATTCTTTGCCTTATAGGATAGGATATAATACCGCTCTGGTTCAGCTGTGTCATGCCAGTGTGTGGTTTAATTCTTACTGATGATCGGCTAAGTGGATAGTGTTTCAGAGATAAATGGAGCATGGTATTCGATAGTAGGACAGTAGACTGGCGGTAGATGATTCTGGCCGATTCACGAGTCGATTCGATTCTGAAAGCAGAATCGACGGATTTCGCAGAATTGACAGAATCGTTGAACCGCCTCCAGACTCACTTCGACGACTCTGTCAATTCTGAAAAGTCGATTCTACAGCCGATTCTGCGCTCGGGCCCGTTGATCCTGTTTCAGGATCGACCAAAAGCCACCGGCAGAATTGTGTGTCAGAATTTGGTCAATTCGACACAGTCAAAGCAATTCTCATCGATTCTGCCCAAAATCGATCGTCCAGGATCATCCACTGTGACTCCTACTAAATATTTTATGCTTGAAAACACACCTAACAAGGCCGACGCCTGCCGACGCGTGCGGATAATGCCTGGATTGTTAGCTAATATTGGAACAGTTGTATCTGTCACAGTCACGAACTGGATGAAGAACGTATATAACATGAGCGTGAGGCACATGTATCCACTGAGCCGGTCTCAGACACTTTTTGCTTATTTTCTTATATGCATTTTTCTGCTCTCGTAACCAAAATGCTTATTCCCTTGCTTCTCGCACTGCCTCTCGTGGTTCAAGCATTGCCCACAGCGACACAGTGAGTGGACTCCAGTGCCCTTTCTTGACGACTCAATTTCTGTCTAGACGCGACGTCCATGATCTCGTTCGGTACCAATTTTGACATCATTGGATGGTCTTTTCACGATCATCTTCCAGCCAAGAGGATACACCTGCAATCGTCAGCAGTTCCCGACTCCTGAGTCGTGGATTCGAGTTTGGTTCTCTGCTTCATCCCAAAGATTGCTTTTTTTCTTACTCGATTTCATACAGAACAGAAATACGAATGTGTTGCATGCAAGGACAAGTTCAACGCAGTCGGAATGACGGTTAGTGCAGTTCATTCAGTTTAAATCCTGCTTCTTAATGACATGTATGGCAGAAACACTGGGAAGAGAAACAAGATGACTTTAACCATCAGAAGCACGCCAGTCGTTAGTGGTGCTATTCACTTAGAAAATGGTTTGCTTGACTGATTCCAAACAGAGCGGCAGTGCACAAGATGTGGCTTCACGGCCGCGCAACCTCTGCGTTCTGCGGTAATTCACTGGTTATATTTTCTGGTACCATGTATCTGATTTTTATTCTATTGCTAGACTCATTCTCAAGACACCGGGCACCACAGTTGGAAAGAATTAGAGCCAGAGAAATGGGTCCCTGTAAGGCGCCAGTGAACAAGCAGGTGTTTTGGCTTTTGCAGAACATCTTTAGGTCAACTTTGCCCTTTCGAAAAAATGTCTTTTACATGACTTTGACTTTTGAATCACTGTAAGCCATCCCTATCAGATCGTGTGGCAAGACCGACTCGGAGTCCCTCGGAAGGGGACAAGGAAGGAAGGAGGTCCACGACTTGAACACCGCTTTCCAGGAGTATCTAAGCTTAGTTTCTATGGGGCTAGGTAATCGTGCATGGTCTATCGATTCAGGGTAAATAGTACGTCTGATAACTCACGTCTAGGTGAACAATTGCAAATGGAGTTACAGTCCCTGTCGACGTCTGGATCTAGTATAAACCAGACGGCTACTGAATAGTACTGAATGGCTACTGATGTCTCTTCCCACCCAATACTGTTAGGTTTCTTTGAACAAACTGAGCCTCATAGTCTGGGTCAAAACTTGGAGAACGATCGGGTAGCGGACCGACCTCAAACACACGAACGGTCTGCTCGGCCGTTGTGTACTGCCACCTCACGGCCGAGTGTGATGTTAAAATCAACTCGATTTCTTGTCAACAGACTACTGTACCTTGTATACACTTCCTTCCTTCTTTCCTTCCTTCTTTGTGGCCCACATACTCAGCCGAACGGTCGCATGTTACGCTATTCAGTCGTACGGCCGTGGCATCAGCGCTTATTTGGGGCTGCTATGAGGTCCCTACATTGCTAATGAAGTTCGTTCTCATAAGGCTAGGTATATGTACCGGGAACCTTCCCAGAGCGTGAAAACGCTATATGATATACTCTATGTACTTCCTCTGTACTGAATACATTCTTTGCCTAAGGATATATAATAGGGATACCGCTCTGGTTCAGATTCTTACTGATGATCGGCTAAGTGGATACTGTTGCATGTTTCAGAGATAAATAGAACATGAAAAAGGAAGGAAGGAAGAAAGTATTAACAGCACGGTCCACGACATGAACGCCGCGTCACGGTAGACTTGCGGTAGATGATTCTGGAGGATTCTGGCCGATTCTGCACCGATTCGTGTACCCCATTGGTTGTATTTCTTGGATCAATTGATAAAATAAACAAAGATGAACCTACAGACGAGTCGATTTGAAACCTGATTCTAAAAAGGTCAGAATCGACAGAATCATTGAAGCGCCTCCAGACTCACTTTGACGACTCTGTCGATTCTGAAAAGTTGATTCTCCAGCCGATTCTGTGCTCGGGTCCGTTGATCCTGTTTCAGGATCGACCAAAAGCCGCACCGGCAGAATTGTGTGTTAGAATCGACACAGTCAAAGCACCATTGCGCCAGAATCGGACACAATAATCGTCCAGGATCATCTACCGTGAATCCTACTAGATATTTTATGCTTGAAAACACACCTACAAGGCCGACGCGTGCCGACGCGTGCCGACGCGTGCGCATAATGCCCCGCTTAGCGTTGTTAGGTCCGTGAATTGTTAGCTAATATTGGAACAGCTGTATCTGTCACAGTCACGAACGTAACGTATATAACATGAACGTGAGGCACTGTGTATCCACTGAGCCGGTCTCAGATACTTCTTTGCTTATTTTCTTATGCATTCTTCTGCTCTCATAACCAAAATGCTTATTTCTTTGCTTCTCGCACTGCCTCTCATGGTTCAAGCATTGCCCACAGCGACGTCACAGTGAGTGTACTCCAATAACCTGTCCTTTCTTGACGATTAAATTTCTGTCTAGACGTGACGTCCATGATCTCATTCGCCGGTATGACCAATTTTGACATCGCTGGATGGTCTTTTCACGATCATCTTCCAGCCAAGAGGATACACCTGCAATCGTCAGCAGCTCCCGACTACTGAAACGTGGACTCGAGTATGGTTCTCTGCTTCATCTCAAAGATTGCTTTTTTCTTATTTGATTTCATGCAGGACAGAGATACGAATGTGCTGTATGCAAGGAGCGGTCGTCCAACGAAGCCGGAATGACGGTCAGTGCAGTTCATTCAGTTTAAATCCTGCCTATTAATGACATGTATGACAGAACCACTGGGAAGAGAAACGACATGACAGTGACCATCAGGACCACGCTAGAAGTTAGTAGTGCTATCCACTTAGAAAATGGTTTGCTTGATTAATTCCAAACAGCGTGGCAGTGCAACACATGTAGTTTCGTGTCCGCGCAACCTCAACTCTGCGCGGTAATTCGCTGGTTATATTTTTGGTACCATTATCTGATTTTTATTGCTAGGTCCATGTATTCGACGGGCGCCACAGTTTGCGACGATTACAGAAATGGGTCCTTGTAAGGCGCCAGTGAACATGCAGGTTTTTTGGTTTTTGCAGAACATCTTGAGGTCAACTTTGCCTTTTTGAAAAAAATGTCTTTTACATGACTTTGACTTTGAGAATGGTGACTTTGACTTTTGAATCGCCGCAGGCCATCCCTATCAGATCGGGTGGCAAGACCGACTCGGAGTCCCTCGGAAGGGAACAAAAGAAGGCAGTGGAAGGAAGGAGGTCCACGACTTGAACACCGGTTTCCAGGAGTATCTAAGCTTAGTTTCTATGGGGCACGATCCCTTGGCGGGTGTCATTACTAAGTTAGGTGATCGTGCATGGACTCAGTGTTGCTTTAAAGTCTATCGATTCAGGGAAAATAGTATGTCTGATAACTCACGTCTAAGGTGAACAAATGGAGTTACAGTCCCTGTCGACGTCTGGACCTAGACGGCTAATGAATGGCTACCGATGCTGATGTCTCTTCAGGTCTAATACTGTTGCCGCCTTCACAAATGGGAGATTTGGCGTAAATTGGCTAGAAAGATACACTAAGTAATAGCTAGACTACACATCTCTTGGAATCATTCCGGTCAGAATCTACCATGTAAGTAGTCCAAACCACCAACACTCTTTTGAGACCAACCACGAATGATTTCCCGACTCATGCAAAAGATTTGTCGCAAGTTCATGTTCCGACAACTTTCCAAACGGCCTTGTGGAGTCGATGACTCTGCAACTACCAAGGGCATGTAACGTTTACTTACTCGATGAATCACAACCACCGGTCGAACTTGCGGTGTGATCGTTGACTTTGACGTTCCCCAAGACTCGAAGCTGTAAAGATGCAGACTCAGCCACATCCTTTCCAAACGATCCTTCCTCTATTAAACTCGACTATGCTCAAACAGACTCTTGGGTGGGTCGTATAACTCCAGTCTCAATGCGAAGCTTTGAGTCGATGATTTTTCCTCCAATATAAAGAACTCGACTTCCGAATCGACTCCGAGACACTCTATTGTTCAACATAAAGCTGGATCTCCAGCAATGTGAATCGGATCAAGTCGCGTGCTTATCGTGAAAAGGCGGCCATAGGGTATTAGACTTGAATAGCTGTGATCAGCCGGTGTCCACCTCTATCAATCAAAAGATGCGAAGCAGTTAGATCATTAATCGCCGAGATGATGTGAGAGACGTTCAGACTCACGAGTAATAGCCACCGTTACCGGCCATCACGCAAGTTGGTTAAGTAAAGACACAGGCACCGAAGGCTCACCATAAGTACACTCCGCCAGGACCATCCTGATAGAATCCAAATCCAGAGAAGGGTCCAAAGCCAAACCCTCCAAGGCTATTCCATCGATACAACAAAAGGACCCTCGCCAAAATTGGGGCTCAACCCCAAATACGGCAACACCCCCACGTGTTCAGGGTAAGAAACGTGACCTGCAAAGTGTACCAAACAACAAAAAAACGCTCTTTTGAATTTTCCTTTGACGACCAACTAGAAAAGCAATGTCTGGCAGCATCCCAATTGGCGGAAGCGACAAACACCTAACAGCTCCCACACCCGTCAACACCCCTCTAACCAACACACACATCTCTCAGGGTATAGGCTTATCTCGGCCTACAGTTCCTGATATTTCAGAGGAGGGTGAAGGAGACGGTGGACCCGAAAATTCTACTGGCTCTATCCAGAACCAGCTCTCGTCTCTGGTCCAGAGCCGGTTGGGAACTCTGATTGGAAAATCATCTGGATATGTCGAGAATCTCCCCATCGAGGTTAAGAAAAAAGTCGAGGCTCTCAAGGGTGTGCAGGTTGAACAAAACATCTTGCAGACTGCGTATAAGAGAGAATGTTTGGAGCTTGAAAAGAAGGTTGGTCTTTGTTTCCAAGTTGACGACGACGAGCGATTTTATTTGATCTAGTACCTCAACTTGACTCTCCCACTGTACACCCGTCGTTCGGATATAATCTCTGGTAAATCCCAGCCTACAGAAGAAGAAATCGCTGCTGGGGAGAAAATCTCGATTCAAGATGATGAAGATTACGTTCCTCTTTCTAAAACCCTAGAGGAATCCAACACGACCGTTGAAGAACCAGGGATCCCGCATTTCTGGTTAACAGCTCTCCAAAACCATATTGGGATCTCTGAGCTCATCACTGAGCGGGATGAAGAAGCGCTCAAGTTTCTTACGGATATTACGCTTGCGTATCTGGAGCAAACGGAGGATTCTGGGCCTGGGTTCACGCTTACATTCCATTTTTCGGAAAATCCGTTTT
>QLOY01010166.1:0-10304 GCA_003313965.1 Megacollybia marginata
CATAGAACATGGAGAGCGTTCCAATCTCAATTCCTTGTAGAGACGTGTTGATTGTGGCTTGTTTTGCCAAACGTGAGCGTAAGCCAAGGTAAAGAGCATCAATTTGCAGGTCATTTATCCAACCACGTCCAAGCATGTGTGCGATATCCACTGACAGCAAGGTGCACTCTTTTGCATAACCCCCAAGCCGTGTCCCCCAGCCAAGGTTGTTGAGGTCGGTTTCAAAATGACCGAGATCTATGCTGACTTTGCTATCGCCAGACTTTATCACCTCATATTCTCTGCATCCTTCAATCCACTTCCTGCGACAATGGAGAAGAAGGCCCATTCGCAGCCACCAGTGGACAAACCATAATGGAAGGTATAGGTTTTCATTTGTGAAATGCCTCACAGATTTGGTGCCATTGATCCATGCTTGACCAATGACCTGTGCAAGCGCATGTGAAAAACTGAGTGGTGGAATGTCCATGTGGAACCAGTCAAGAGGTACGGTTGTTATTGGAACGTCAAAGGAGAATGGGGTGTTGGAGAGAAACTGCAACTGGTTGGGTGAACAGGGTAGACATTTAGGAAGCTTAGTGTTTGCGAGAATTTCAGCAATGGGGGTGCTTGTCTCTACGAGTGAGGTGAATGGGCTGGCTGGAATCTTCATGTCTTTGTTAAATTCTCTGATAACACATGCTGGTAGATTATCCATGTTGAACTGTTTTCCACAACCAATCCAGTCGGACCGCACAAACTCGGAGGTCATTATGGTTTGGAGGGAAATTTTTTCATTTGAAACACATTGCCTGAAACACATCACGGTCAGGTCGGTGTTCACGGTAGTATTCACAAATTGAATTATGGTGTAGTACTAGGGATGCTTTCCTACTTGGTCGCACACTTATGCAATGTATCTGGTCCCGGGAATTAAGGTGTCCCCCCTACTCTGCTTGCCAGGAACTCGGAGATAGCAGGGGACACTTACGTAAAGACCGTGGGAGGGAACCTATAGGGACGCTCAAATATTAAGTTCATGGGTCGTCGGTCGTGTTGCTAGGATATGGGTCATGACAGAATTACTGAAAAAGTAGCTGACTCCGAATTCAAGTGATCCGGTGACGAAATATCTCCCACACTGCAGTACTCGCATTTGCTTGGAAGAAGGCATACCATGTCCAGTCACCAAGCATGTGTGTGACTCAGTTTTGTGTTCAGGAAACTCAAAAACATGTCTATAGGTGATATAACTTCAATTTGGGCATCATCTCCACTCTGACAGCTCTAGCATCCTGAATTGCAGCGCAGCCTTCCATGGTTAAGTGATGAGAAAGATGTCATCACCGGATCACGAAATTTAGGAGCTAACTACTTTTTCAGTAATTTTGTGATGACCCATATCCTAGCAACACGACCGACGACCCATGAACTTAATATTTGAGCGTCCCTTATGGTCGGAAAACTACAGTATGATTTTCGGCTGACTGACCCCTCCCTCCACGTGATGTCACGGGTCGCCATCCCGCCACCCCTTGAAAATTAGCCAACTGTGTAATCCTTGAATTACTTTCCCAACAATTCGTAGCACTTTGATCCTTTAGATTTTGTTACTATGATACTATAAATATTGCCTGAAGCTCAAAATCTTGTCAAAATCATAGACTGACTTGCGTGACACGTGGTCCTGAACAAAGGCATAACCTTACATAATCTGCAATAACATTTCGTGCCGGATGCTACCAGCTTATTCCCACCATTTACCTGAGGGTACCAATGAGCAAGAAACACAGATGCTAATAAATACTCCTAGATGTTACTGGCTTATATACCAGCCAGAGCTACCGGAGTTCACCATTTCAGACACAAACGGCAGGCCGTTAAAGATTAACAGAAAGCATGCAAGTGGGATGAGAATTATGCAGAGCAAAATTATTGTAATGGACGAATTACTTCGCCATGCAGGAAGAGCTGCTCGCGACAAGATCCAACCCGTGCGTTCTGATCTGGCATTTGCTATAAAAGTCTGCTTCCTCTGTACCAGCCTTGGGTCTCTACTTATGTGCCTTCCTACAGTGTCAGCTGGAAATACTAGCGGATATAAAGGCACTGAAATCATGCATCCCGTGCCTGGATGACTGGCTAGCTGTCGAACTTGCAAAAGGATGGCACTCGCCCACCATGGTCCAGGCCATGACCAGTCAACAGTGGTACGTGGATTTGGATGGCCTGGGTATGTGGTTAGATAGTGATGCAATGTTAAAAATTGATGAATCATTGTCAGACTGGGCTTCATACAGTCACAGCCCAGGCAGAGCCTTTTACAACAGCAATCCTGACCCTCAATTGGGACAGCACTCTCTCGGCTGTCCTAGTATCCGGAGAGCGGTCACAACTGCAATCGAGATGTTAGAGGCAGCTCCTTTAGATCTCCAAATAGTCCAAGCCTTCCAGGATGCTTCTAAGATAGCTTTTTTCGTCGGTAAGAACATTGCTATGCTTGAATTCGTATATATCTCCTCTCCCATCCTTAGGGGCAGAAGTCTCAGTTGCAGCAGGTATGCAACCACTCCGTGGAGATGGCGTGACAGATTCTTTCCGATATAGAGACTCCACCAGCAAAGATGCTGTGGCATTCTTCTCAGAGATGGCTAAAAGGGTGGAACAAGCTAAACCCACTCTGTTCCATCATCTTCTTGTAGCTCTGGCATCTTGTGGCAAGGTCTCCACTGTCTACACACAAAATGTGGATGGTTTAGAAGCGAAAGCAGGAGTCCCAAATCAATATATCATGCAATTGCATGGTAACATACAATATCTCCGGTGCATCCTCTGCGGTTCAAGGTTTCCGCTTTCAGATTACTCGCATCAGCTAATGTCTGGAACCTTGCCTTCATGTACTGACTGCACTTTGAATGCTAGTAGAGCCCAGGGGAGCCGTCTCAGGGCACTCAAAAGGGGAAAACTGCATGTAGACGTCTGGTTCTATGACGATTGCCGCCCATGTTGGATCCAATGGGGGGAAGAAATAGCAGATAGAGCTAGGGAGCAACCAGACCTGTTCGTGGTTGTAGGTTCCTCTCTTGCTACCCCCCAGAGTAGGACTTTGGTTAGCAACATGGTATCTCGAAGCGGTCAGGCAATGTTCATTAACAGTGACATCGCACTGTGTCAGCAACAGAAAGAGAACTTCACGTGGACACTGCAGAAGGATTGCCAGTTTCTTGCTGCTGCCCTGTTCCAAGCTTTGGTTCCTGACTCGAGGCCCATAATGTTTTCAGATGGGGGAGATGAAGTGATTGAAGGAAGTTTGGTTGAAGGGAAGGAGAGCAGACCTACCGAAAAGCCAACGCAAGATCTGTTCTTGTCTGAGCATGGAACATCTGGTGATGTTCACAAACCTAGTAATGTTCACCTGGAGTTGTTTCCTAGCAGCAGCGCTTGCGTGGACCAGACAGACTCTATACTCCATGATATAAGGCTCAAAGCCCAAGACCTATCAGCTTCTCGATCCGAATCACTGAGCTCTGCAAGGCAGAATAGACCCCCATGGGTTCTACCGATAGTACTTCCAGAGAACACTCCAGGCAACAGGTTCAATGGTAGGGAATGGGTTCGAGGAATACACAGTCTCTTGACTACGGGAACCAAAGCGGATGTATTGATTAACTGGTTGCAAGGTGGATTGTCCAACCTACAGCTCCAGCTGGCCATGGATTGCCTCAAGGCATATGCAGCCCTAAATGTGAGTTTTTTCCCCAAGTAACAACAGGAATCTGATGTTCTTTTAGTCCCCAACCCTACTGACCCAGCTGGTAGATATTATCCAAGAAGCTGAAGAATTCCTAGATCTTCAATACTTCCCCATGACACAATCCATCGCATTCCTGACGTCCCTGGAAATTAATCTGCAGTATGCCACAGTCTATGGAAGACATAAATGGGCTCCAAATCCGTTGGCGGAGCCAGTATACGTCCATTTCCAAATGTCTTCAGGGCAAGTAAACGTGGGCCCTCGACCAAGTAGTTTCGTCAGCCCTCACAGCTCTGGTTTGGTGACCTACAGAGAGCGTTCTGATCATGAGTGGGTACAGGGATTGATGTTTATATCAAACAAGGGAGAACAGATCGCAGAGGATCTCAATATTGCATCGAAATGGATACAGGACGGATTGGGGGATTCCAGCGCCAATAAAATTCTGAATTCCATGGATTCCTGGGTCAGTCAGAAGCACTTTCCTGCGAAGATCTTGATCTTACATGTCTAACAGGGATATGAACAGCTTCATGCCCTACTGAGCAGTGTAGAATGGACACGCCATTGGATAATCTCAAATTTCAGTGGATATAAGAGGGCTAAACATGTCCTCTTCTCTATGGGACAGACCCTAAGCCAGTTTATCTTCTCTGGAAACTATAAACAGGGCCTTGATCTGAACAAAATACTACCTAATCTCCCAGATTGTGACCAAGCTACCTGTGTACAAGATTGCAAACGCATCCTGTCCTTTTTGCAAGAATTATATATGGATACGGATAGTCTACGCATGGCGTACCGTGACTTGTCAAGCAACCCAGTAGACATGGGTCAAGTCAAACCAGCCCTTGCTAGGATACTTCGGCCCTGGGTACAGTGAGACCCTGATCCAGACGGTGGTAAACTTACTCCCACGTAGCTCAAAACCCCTGAAATGACGCTGAGCTGTTGCTCAGCACTTGACCATTTCATATCTCTCTTAACTCGACAGCCAGGCCAGACCATGATGGGCTACGAGAGTTATAGGGAGCAAGAAATCAAATTCATTTGCTTTGCTATAAGGCTGAGAGAGTTTCTAGAGGCAAGGTTCATCCCTGTTACACTGACATCAGGATCTGCAGGTCCAGACAACAGTGCTCCTGGGATTATAGACTTTGACTCAACAAAACCTCCCATTCCGGCTGAACCAAAAAGCTCGTTGACCGTGACACAGGAGCTGGCAAGCATAAACCAAACTGGACCTCCCAGGGGGCACCCTGCAAAGGACAGTGCAAGTAGTTGTGATAACATCTCATATCCGCCTCCCATGGAGGGCCCAAGAAACTTTGAAGAAGAGGGGATCACCATTCCATGGGATGGAACACCGTACACGGAGATGATATCAGGCACTTATACCTTGTCAGCCAGTCCGGCAATATCGACACTGCAGATTCAGCCACAGTCATTGCAGAATGAGCCTCTGTGTGGCATGCAGGATGCTGCAGATAGCTCTCTCCCTTTTAACCTTACCTGCAGGGCTGGATCAGCTGAACGATCCCAGTCTGAATATTGGATCAATACCATCCTTCACTCCATTTCAACTGGCAATTTAATGAGCATAGCTACCATTGATTCCAATGTCCTTCAAGCAGATATCCGGCAATTAGTGGAGCATCAACCAGTCAGGAGTTTCTCTGCGTTCCTCTCAATGTACTGAATGTCCAAGCAGAATCAAGCTTCAGAGCTGTCAAAAAAGATTGCTACTGCAAGAGAACAGATTTATGAGTGGGGATGGGGCTCAGAAGATGTCTCCAGCTATGAGATTGTGCTAAATGAGGCTGTGACAATACTGGCGGAGTTCATCAAACCAGGTAAGCAGTTGCTAGCTACGGGCTGCCTTCACACTGTCATTGCTTTTGACTAGTCAGAAGGCTGCAGCGTAAAGTACGAAGGCGACCCCAAGATCTGCAAAATATGAGGCAGCCCCAGAAGACTGTGTCTAGAAATCATGATTGCAGGGAGGGCAGCAGAGGACCGGCTAGGTCAAGAGTTGTGAGGCAGAAGGCAGCCAAGAGGTCAAGGAACAATGCTCCAAATAATGGCTCCTCTGTCCAGCTTCACGCTCCACCACTGAACTTGCTTAAGGCTGAAATGGAAGTTGACGCATCACTGCAACTAATTTCTCTCCAGGCCGTATTGAACCTTCATTCTGTGCAGCCCACTCCTGCTGGTAGTCATATATCATAGCCTGCACCACGCTAGCATCTAATGAGACCATTTTTGCTAGACCTGACGCAGGTCCAATTTCGTGATTAGCATGCTTGTTGAAGTACAGACCTATGGATAAGGTGCGGGTTGTTCTTTGTCACACTATTTGTGACACATTTTGTATGCTCGTTGTAGCCCATTACCTGCATTGGTCTCTATGAGTGTCTTAGTAGACTGCCAGATACAATATCAGTACTATATATCAGTAGTTCCCAGTCTGTACTTCATGCTAGAGAGACTCTATTGGAAAAGCCAATCACATAATCAAGTCAGTCACTGGTAAGTGATGTCACATAATCGCAACATAATCGACAGACTCAATCCACATCGCATCCCAATGTCACGATCGGGGGTCTGTTTATACTAATAACACAGCCAGTCACTCATGTCCAGGTATGGATTTTATCAGGACTGTGCTAGTAGATTTGTAGTCAGTTTTCTAAAGGACAAGTGATCACATGTACTATACCTTGTTTACACTTATTGACATTATTAATTGGGTTCCTTGCAGGAACGATGGCCAGTCAGCATATGAAGGAAAGGCAGCGGTCTTATGACCAAATATACAAAATATCTTCAAGAGGATAAAAAGCGATGCATCTCCACAAGCCATTGTAATAGTCAGAGTTGCCTTTGGCCTCAGAGGTTTTGATGTAAGCAAGCTTGATTGGTTGCCACAAGTTGATCAGCTTGATGACAGGCATATCAGCATTCTTTTGGTCCTGAAGTTCCTTGTGAAGAGTTGCAGAGCTTTTCAACAGCAGCTAACACAGCTGTTATGTGTTATAAAGGTGAAATATCCTGGAAGAAAGCCCATACATATGCTCGACACCTGGTGCCATTCCTGAACCATCCCCACACGGTATTTTCTAAAACAGTGAAATGCATTGCAGATATAGTTTGATGGAAATTTTCTGTGACAAAGTATGCTTGGGTGACTTCACGGGGAACACAGGAGGAGCATGTTGAAGTGGAAGATACATTCTGAGCCTGAGTCTGCTAGAACTGACTGACTGACTGATATGTCAGTGATCGCAACTTCAAGGCACACTTACGTCTTCCTGCTGAGTGCCTCCTCTCGATCCTCCCCAAAAAGTTGCAGATGTACAGTGGGTGGCAATCTGCTGGCTTCTACTGATGTGTCAATATTCAGACTGCAAACTTACCTCTTCCCTTGATTCACTCTTTTTGACCTTTGTCTGGTTTGCAACTTATTGACCTTGTGCATTGAAGATAACTTACTGGCAAATCCAAAATGAAGACTTGGCAGTACGGGAGCAAGCAGATCTATGTCACAAGACGTTCCAAACTCTGCCTATGATTGAATATATGTGCAAAATGTGTAGCTGAGCAGTATACGGCCCAAGGTGCCAATCATCTGAGATTCATGGAACGCAAAAACCCAAATCCTCTTCATTTTCCTGTTCATTTTCCAGGTATGATGATATTGTAATGATAACCTTAAGTATAAGGAATTGGCCTTATTCATCCAACATTTATATAATGCTAACAGCAATGATTTTTAGTTCAATCTTCAAGCTTTAGATCCTTATTGATAGAGGTAAGCTTACCTCCAGTAAAGCACATTTGAAGCCGGGTGGTCGAAGAACTCTCGCTATTAACCGCTGTGTGTTCTGCGGCAATTATTTTGTAGCAGTCCTTTAACGTACCCAGTGAGAATTTGTCGGGGGAGCCAACCTGCGTCAGCTTTAGCTGACATATTTCCGATAGCCAACTGTAGCCAACTTTGACCAGCATAGGGCTGACCAGGACATAGATCTCGTAAAGGCAGGGCCAGCCAACAGCCAACCACAGCCAACCATAGTCAATATCATATATAAGTGTGATGGTATAGTATGACATTCAATTTGCTGCATTTTTGCCGCAACTCTATGCTTCTGAATCTTTGCACTTTTACAGTCAACCACACCTAAAATTCTCTCCCTCCAAGTCGTGTAAATGGGGTTAATTTGAGAGCGCCGCGTCGAGCATCTGATCATCAACACTCTTTCTCTCGTACCTCCATCATCACGCTCTCGTACCTCCTCGAAGTCCATTTCTCAGTTGGCACGGTCCTAAGCTCACGTCGTCAATGACAATGGTATAGGAACGGACTCAGATCAAAATCACCACATAAGTTTTGGACCCTGCAAATTCACCGTCGATGCAACAAATGCAAGTTTCCGCTACTCTCGCGCTGGCTCTACATCTCGAAGATAACTACACACAAGTACGATCTCTTTGGCTTAATCACAATAAGGGCTACTTTGAATGCTTGGACAAGATTTGAAAATTGGAAAGGAGAACGGATCACCCAAGGCTACTGTCATGCAACAGAAGTAACTGTTCTTGTTGTATATGCTGTATCTGACTGCCTAGCTTCACTTATAAAGAACTTCTCTCTTCATTGAATACCCTGTTGCCATCAGCTCCCGCTCCCGCTCCTGCTTCATTATCCCAACCTCCTCTGCTTTTGACGAACTACCCTGATGTCGAAAACTGGGACAACAAGTCGCAAATCAAAGTCATTCAAATCAGCAAGAAAGATATGTGAAGACGCAGATGATGGATCCTATGACGAATCTGACGATGACAATGTCAATGACGACCTCTCTACCGCTGGTGTTCCAATGAATTCCTCACAGGCACTGACGGCAAACCGATGGTTACTGCGTCCACTTCCCTGGCGATTGGTTACTTACCTTCTCATAGAGTTGTTTCGATTCAATCTCAATAAGAACCCAACATCCAACAGGTCCCGAGACAAATCGGAGCCAGCGCCAGCCTTGCGAGCGCAACCTCAGCGAAATGTTGGACGATTCCGGAGAGCATTTCACCCCAGTAAGCTATTTTACTTTTACTATTATTGAACCGGCATTTCTTTAGATGGGAATGCGCTCGAGGGAACCCAGAGGCTGGAAAGAAGGACTTTGACAAACGCTGTTTCAAGTACGCCATTTATCTTTTGCTCAACGACACTGACATTTACGGTAGGTATACTTATGTACAGTGATGTGACGAATTGGTAAGTGGCAAGTTAACAATGTATTTCTCTATAGTGATTCATTTCAGACAAAGAGGACGGCTGCGACTACAAAGACAAAGGGATATCAGCAATGCAACACTCGACTCCACGACGAACTTGCCAACGAGCTCGGAACAGACTCGAAGAAAGGTGGAAAGGGAAAAGGGGCGGGAAAGACAACAACAGGGGTGAAGGCAAAAGGGGACGACGTAGAATTGAACTGGTAGGAGTTGGCGAGAGTTGGCTGAGATAGCGGTATGATACTATTGTAGTTGGTCGAGGTCGGCCCAAGTTGGAATGGACAGCATTGATCACTGATATACCAACCAGAGCTGACAAATTCGAGCGAGTTGGTTTCAGTCGACTCAGGTTGGCTCTTCCCCGACTGGGCTTTAACTGTGGCCGGCTTTTGGGTGTTGCTCCACTGCGGTAATGTTTCAAACCGTCCCTGGAGAAGACCGTTTGTTTGATTCAGGGTATTTTGATCTGCCAGAGCTCGCGGCTACTCACTGCCTGAGTTACTACATACATATGCAGCTGTCTGCTGTCCTGTCGTTTGGTTGCCTCGAGTACATTATGAGGTATATTTTTTTTTGGCTTTAAATGACAGACTCAAATTGTCTTTGATATCTTGGAGAGATGAGATAGATTAGGGGGCGGTTTCTTCAACTTCAACTAGTCTCCATTGCACCCTCGACTCGTAAAATTTGAGCATCTGAAATGGGTTCAACTTGTTGAGTTGTATTGCAAAATGAACAACACCTTTTGAGGACACCTGACGTTGCACTTGTCTGAAGATTCCCTGATACGATCCCCGTTTTTGCTAACCAAACTTAGCGCAAAGAAGCAAAAAAAGCGGGGACTGACAGGGAAAAGTACACCCAAAGGTTTTTAGAGTTGTCGTTTTCAACAAATTCAACTATGTCCACAAGGTCTTCCCAAGACGACCTGTTGACATATGCCGACATGTCTTTCCTTGGCTCATCCTCTGTAGCCTCGTCTTTAGGTAGCTGAGACTTGCGTCGCTTGCCTGCGTTGGATTCATCGTTATCGTCAACTTGGGACTTTCTACCGCGTTTCTTGGAAGATGGGGCGTCTGATTTGGTCAGCAAGATTGTGTGCATTAATCTGCGTTTTCTGCCATTTTTCCAGAATTTCTGGATAAGTTGTGGAGTGTTTCTGCACAGAGATGAGTACACGTCGATGTAGAAGAATACGTGCGCGTCGTCTTCATCGACCCAGCTGTTCTTGTCTTCGCCATAGCCCTTCCATTTGACGAAATAGCTGATGCGACCC
>QLOY01010182.1:0-13032 GCA_003313965.1 Megacollybia marginata
TCGTATTCATTTCTATTTTTCGTATTCATTTCTATTGACCAAGGGATGGGTTTAGACACCAAGGGTGTATGCTTATAGCGATGTTTCAAGATTCTATGAAGTGCCCAATGCACCAAACTCGAAGAACAAGTCAAAAGTTACAGCAATATGTTCAAATTTCCAATATCAAGTCAAATCAACAAGATCAACACAAGATAAACACATTCAATCGCAACTCAAGGGACTAAAACCCGAGCTAATCAATCAAGAATGGCTAAGAAGTATGCTACCCACACCACTTGTCTATAGAGAGTGTCTTAAGACTCCTGGTGGGGCAACAACTTGAGAATCTACCACTACAATCCTGTCCTTTTATACATATGCCAAGACTTCTCAAAATAGGTGAAACTCTTCCAAGACCATCAGTCATCCTTGGCTTCTGATGAGAACATTCTCGTTCCTGAACCGATCCCTGCTTATCAATGTTCCTGGTTTCTAGATCGATCACCGCTCCCTATCAACTTTCTTCTAGATGTCCTCCCAGCTTGCTGTTCCTTGAATATAGAGATTTATTGTTGAAGATAATTGACCATATGTGACCATCAATTGGTTTCCCTATCAATCAGTTCTAGATCTTTGGAGTGATCAAGTTCTAGGTCTTTGGAGCAATCAAGTTCTAGAACAGTGATCATTCTGATCACTTTCTAGACTGATCACTTTGTCTAGAACTTTCTAGAATCCCTTTGATCTAGGTGCCTGGCAGCCCCTAGACATTGTCAGGGTCTGTCAAACTCAATTCCTGGTTCATCTTAACCTCCCAAGGTTGGCATTATCCTTCCATTCAATCTTCCAACCTGTTTATGCATATAAACCAAGTTATAACCACTAGACTTCAATATTATAGCCATGTTTGATATGATAGCCTTAGAGAGTCATTCTATATCAATGCCTTTCAACTTTTACTTCTAGATATAAGCTGATTCAAGAGTTTAACCTTATCTCAAGTGATAGCTAACCCAGACTCTGATGATATGAGACTCTATAGATAACACTCTAGCATATAGCCATAACTCAAGCGTAAGCTATTGCGATTATTATCAATTTCTAGATATTTCTTATCATTAAGCTTATACTAGTGTAGAGTATTGAAAGATCAATTTATAGCTTTAGCCCAAAATTGGTCATATCAGTGCTTGGTATGCTTCACTCAAACTTGTCAGCATCACAGTTGACTATGTTGGAAAAATGCTAAAAACCTGACATGGCCTGACAAACTGGTCAGACCTAATCTCTTTCATATCAGGTCTGACAAGACCTTCACCAAGACCATATCAGGTGTTGTCAGCAGAGTACGTACCCAGCTCAGAAGAGGAGTTGAGATGGAGTGTCACATGACTCTTGCCAGGTGTGTTCAGGAATCAAATTTTGGTGACCTTGTCAATGTCCATGCATGCCAGGACCACAGCTGGTCTTTTTTGCTACATATGGTAATCAAATTATTTATGATTGACACTTTGGTTTGCTGTAGCCCCTAGGAATGTTGTACAGTTATGAGTGTATCAGCTCTTGTCAGGCTTGATGAGGCCTGATGAAAAATTGGCTGAAAAGCAAGCAAAGGTTACTTTTGTACTCTGACAATGTGGTGTAGCAGCTTGTGTGTCAAGCTAATACTTAGCTTACCTAAGTAAGGTACTGAGTTCAATTACAGTCTATGGTACAATATAAAGTAAACTAAATAGATAATTACAACTTGTATATGTATAGTAATAGAGTGGTGAGGTGAAGGGTTGTGTGAAGAGAGCAGTGGTTGGTTGGTGAGAATAATTTTTGCTCTGGCCAGACAGGTCTCTGACCAGCGTGATCAGGTCTGATATGTCTGTCAGGCCGCCAGCCCAATCAGCCCTGATATGTTCCCTTATCAGTAGGTGGTTCCCTGATGGTCTTATAAGGCCTTGTAGTCCCTGATTTGGTATTCTAGATTTTTCTGACTCAATCAATACTTGATTTGAATGGTCTGAGTTTTGTAATGTAATATTTCTACCTATTTCACAACACATGAGTGTGGAAAGCACTCTCAAGGATCGAAATTTATCAATATCATCCACCTCCAGATCACCCCAAATTGAAGCTCGAGTATGAGTAGCTGTGAGCTAAGTTACACTTCTTGTTTACAATCTATGACATGGCTTGCTATCCCAAGAGCTTCTCAGGCATGGTATGTTATGGATCTAAGTTTGATGAACAGGCGAGGTCCCTATTTGATTATCCTCTTTGAGCAGGTATATATCTACCTGCGAGAATTTTCTTATAATCTCTGTTCACTATGTAGTTCAAGATGCTGGGGATTGTAGGAACTTCAGACAAAATGCATTCTTGGCATTCAAGTGAGTAGCAGCCTGCCATTGGGTTCCTTCCAGACAGCCATGATCTATCTGGGATAGAACATGCCATTTGCATATGGATCCACTTATATCTCAGCGGAAATTTGTGTCTGAGTTGTAGAAAGGACAGTGACTCTACACACTCATCATGGGCCATGACTCCAACAAGTATAAGTATTGAACAGTAGACGCAGACTGCTTGTTCAATAATCATCACATTGTTTGTCCTCTGACTCCTGTACTATAAAGGTGCCATTGACGAATGAAACAAATTTCCACTTGACCACAGCCATCATGTCCAACCATTGCACCAATGGCAGCCTCCGTTATCACCATGTGAGGGTCAAAAAAATTCCTGCATAAAAGGCATCGTAATTTTTAATATCATTGTACATAGGAAAAACAATAGGATAAATGTATCTTTTGTCACAAGCAAAAGAAAGCATTTCTCCTGGGCACCTCCTTTGTCCTATTAGCTTTCCCCTATGAAAAATGTTTTCTTTCAGCCTGTGAACAAAAGAAATATTTTTCCTTCTGTTTCTCCTATGGAGAAATGATATCTTTCTCCTCTGTGAAATGTGATGTCTTTCAAACCTAATTACACTGTATTTTATGCAGGATAATTTTTGACCCTCACATGGTGATATATGATGACAAGTATCTCAATGACCCTAGCATCCATCGGAATGTCTCAATAACAGATAGACGCGAGCTTTATCCAGTGGATCCTTCAAGTTGGGATGCAGACCCTTGTATTATTGAATCCTCTAAGGATCAACCCGAACCATCTATTTGATTCGAGAACACCTGGATATAGCATTCATCATACCCCTTACCCTGCACCCTCGTGAGGTACTTGATCTCTGGGAGAGTGTTAAAGTGCTAACCACTTCGATTGTAGGGCTCGAGCTGGACCTCCTATGAGCAAAATCTGTGGCCACATTGAGATCAGCCAGCAATTGATGATTCATCATATTCAGAAGAACCATCCTCTGACAAGAAATAAGGATGGGTTCAAATTTTGCGCATGGACCCATTGCAAATATACATATCCTTTATGGTCTAATATTAGGGACTATGTTAAACAGCATATCATTGAGGAGGGATGTCATCATTGGTGTCCTCATGGGAAGCAGGGACAGCTTGGAAAGCAGGAAAAACCCATCGAATCTATGGTTTTTGCTGCAGTATCCTAGTTCTTGTGTATTCCCTTTTATGTGGCTGTATGCAGATCATGCCAGGTGCCTTATGAGAAGATGGCGAGCAAGTGACATAATGGAATCATTGTTTCATCCAAACCTCAGTCGGCACGAATGGTCCTCTCCCTGACTTATGCAGGATCCAGACTCCCTTCGATCAATCTTCAAAGCTGTCACACCATATGTGATGGTAGCAGATTCAGGTCCGAGTGTGTAACAGCACTTCAGTTGACTGTGATGGCATTTGCCAAAATCTCAAGATCGACATGTCACACCCTGCCGAATTCAAGCTGAATTGGTTGCGACAGTACTTCACCTGGCATAAGGAGTCGGTCCGAGTCGATGCTGTCACATGCTTCTGGGTTCCGAATCTTGCTGTTCAATGTTAATGGACTGCGCCGTTCCAAGCCAGCCGGGAGCCACAGCTTGCAGGCCGAGCTGGGCAGCAACAGTAGCTGGACCATCCAACTGTGAATATCATACAACCCACTAGGAAGTGCAAAGTAAAGAATGTCATCAAATGATTATACTACATCTACCTTAATGTAAACATGCACAGTACAACAGTTAAATCTCAACTAAATCACCTTCAACCTTTGGACGTGTGACTCGAGCTGTCAAGAAGACCAGTCCCTGATGAAATCTTCTTGGTCTTCGTTTGACAGCTCTTCCAGGGATTTATTCTTGGTCTCTGGAATGAGCAAAGTCAACAGAATACCTGTTAACATGAAGAATGCATAAATTTCAAAGCTAGGAAAAATTCAGAATGTAATCATGATCGATGCATGATCTCGCATCTGGTCTTCACTTACATGTGTTTGAGGAAATTGCCTTTCCCACCAATATTGTAAAGCTTGGCAAAGCCAACTTGAGGGATGATAGCACCCAGTTTACCAGAGGCTGCAGAGATGCCATGGGCAGTAGACCTGTAGCGAGTGGGGAAGGCCCCTCCTGGCACAAGAAAGCTGGTTGTATTAGGACCAAAGTTCTGAAAGAAGTTGACAAGGCAGTAGAGA
Source organism: Megacollybia marginata (assembly GCA_003313965.1). NCBI lineage: Eukaryota > Fungi > Basidiomycota > Agaricomycetes > Agaricales > Porotheleaceae > Megacollybia > Megacollybia marginata. The sequence continues at coordinate 4,576 of QLOY01010182.1, forward strand.
AAGACAAAAGCTTTAGTGGCAGCAGGAGTTTTGGTGAGTGCATCAAATCCGAAGCCTGATATGCATTGGATTGTAGTACAAATAAAGGTAGATATTCATCTTACCCATAATGATGAACAAGATCATGAGGATGATGAAGCCCATCAACTGGATGGGCTTGCATCCCCAGGAGTCAATGAATAGGAAGGCAACCCAGTAGCCTGGGATCAAGCCAGCAGTGCACAGAATCAAGTTTCCGATCGAAATATTTTTGAAGTTGCTGTAAGCAGCAACTCCAGCATCTGTAGCAACTGATGTGCCAACTTGAAAACCAATATTCTGCAGAATGAGACTCGAATTAAGGCCAAGTCCGTAGAAGGTAATCTAGATAAAAAGTGAAGCATTCAAGTTGTAAAGCGGATACCAAAGATGACTAACACCAAGTGCAAACCAAGAGTAGGAAGTACCAATAAGGATCTTGAGTCCATTGAGAGAAGTAGTGGGTGAAGTCGTTCCAACTGGCTTCAGGTGCCTGTGCACGCTGGGTAGGGTTCTGTGTAAAAGTCGGAGCCAAGTTACTAACTAGTTATTAACTTGAGGGGTCCCATATCCCTTTTTAACAGGTGTTACTAACTACTTTCTAGCTAACAGTAATTAACTGTTAGAAACAAGTGAAAAAAGATTTTTTAACTTGTTAGAAACTTAAAACCCAGTTAGAAAGGGCTTTCAGGCTCACACTCAGGTCCTTTGAGCATAACACTACTTTTGAGTCTTTGAGTCTTTGAACTTCAAGTCAGGCAGATGTAAACATTGAACTGGAGTGACTCTATGAGCTGAACCATACACAAGCCATACAATACATATCTTGTAGGTCACCCAGACTTTCTACATCAGGAAAAACCTGACTTGGTCCTTGGGATGTCCCAGGCCTCGGGAGACATCCCAGGATGTGATGGGATGCTGGAGACATCCCAGGGACAGGCAGGGCCAAAGTTACCAAATGAAAAGTTAACTGGGACCATTTGGGACACACCCAAGACGAGCTGGGAATGGCCTGGGAATGTAGGAGATTGATAGAAGTTAAGTGAGTACAGGCAGTTCACTGATGCAACTTAACAGCACAAAGTAAAGTAAGACTGTATTGCAACAAGCATGTCGAACTAGCAACTAATCATAAAAGCCTTGTCTACATCCTTCAGCTTGCAATAGAACTGGCATAAGCAGAGCCTACTACAGAGAAAATAAGAAGCAGTGAATGGAGAAGTACAAGCTTACCAAAACCACAACAAGGAAGAGACTGTTCAAGAAATGAATAGAAATTCACAATACAAACAAAGAATAAGGGCAAACAGATGGAGGAGTTCTAGGCCTAGGTCTAACACTAAGTTAGGTGACACTTATTGCATATAAGACTTACCTTACCATTAGACGTCCACATCCTACATTGTGGTTGTGAGCTAAGAGGTACAAGTCCAAAGTCATACCATTTAAATCCAACATGCACGTGACTTCCAACTAAGGAAGGTGCACTGGCAACTTCACTTTTGAGTGACCTTGCCCTTCTACCTCCACTGACCCTGCAGTGATAGCCTAACATCAACAATTCCGAAGTTTGGACCATATCTCTTGCCTCAGAAGGTGAGTTTGAGAAGGTTGAGTATATAAGACTTACCTTGCCATTAGATGTCTATGTCCTGCATTGTGGTTGTGAGCTAAGAGGTACAAGTCAAAAGTCATACCATTTAAATCCAACATGCACATGACCCCCAATTAAGGAAGGTGCAGTGGTAACTTCCCTTTTGAGCGGCCTTGCCCTTTTATGCCCACCAACCCACAGTGATAGCCTACCCATATCAGACAATTCCAAAGTTTCGACCATATCTCTCAGTGCATTAGACACTTGATGAAGGAGAGTTTGGGAAGGTTGAGTTGGGGTTGCATTTGCAATGGGGCTGAGCAACCAGATGTTTTCAAAGTGAGGTAGTTTTGTACTAAGTTCCTGCAGGTCTGTATCTATATAGGAATACATGCAATATTGCTGTATACCATCTACAACGTCCATACTACCTAAAATTTGACACTCCTGTTTGCATCCTAAAGACCAGCTCAGGATGAATTCAATCTTCCCCCAAGACATATCCAAGACATACCCAAACTGTCCCGGGATAACCCTCAAAAACAGAGGATGCAGCCTGACAGACTGGTAGCTCCCCAAATGTCTTGCAGCATCCCAGTGTGTCCCCTATTTTGACGAGTCTTCCCAGGACACCTTGGGAATACAGGGGGTGTACCAGGGTATACCGGGGCAGCCTCAGGACACAGACCTTTTTGCTGATGTAACAGTCTGGAGTGGTTTCTAACAGGCATTCCAGACCCCTTCAGTGAAATACTGTTATTAACTCAGTTAATAACAGGTTAAAAAGTCGGAGTTAGAAAGTCCAGACTTTTACATGGAACCCTAACGCTGGGCGATGACATCAGATCCAGGGTCACCCTTTAACCTGGCTCTCAGAATTTTTTTTCAATATCAGCCGAAGCCTGTTGTACATTGCGCTCGATATCCATAGTGAATCGTGGTGTCTCCGGAATAGTGAATCGGAAACACAAGGCAATGGCAGCGGGAATGCATCCAAGCCCAATGAGAAGACACCACATTGCATCAATCTTGTCAAGATTCAGGGTAGATGAGGAGACAAGGGAGTCTTTATAGGCAGTAGTAATAATGAGAGCAACTAATGCTGCGACAAAACTGCCCCATCCCCGGTTAGCAAAAACGGCTGTCATCATTCGGCCCCGAATTTTTGTGGAGGCAAACTCTGAAGAAATGATGGCCGACAAAGGATGGTCCCCACCAATACCAACACCCATCTAATCCAGAATAGTGAGCGGGTTGTAACCCATGATCAGGGAAACTGACGAAGAATCTCCAGACTATCAGGACACCGATAATCTTGAGTGCATAACCACTGCCAGACATGGCTTGAGCATAGGTTGACACGATGATGATAATTAGCTCGATACCTGACAAAGATCAGCACTTGATAGTAACATGAGGAGGCGAATCTGCATACCATACATTCTCTGAATACAGGGTTAGTGACTGCAAAGTAACTACAGAACATGACATTACCTTACGTCCAACCAAATCAGCCAGCCAGCCGAAAAGGAGCTGACCGATTAAAGTGCCAACTGGTGTAGCAACTTTGACACCAAGGTCTTGCTGGGAATTGAGTGCACCATTTTCCCCATAAATGTAACCTAACATGATTGAAGCGATGTTGATAGCGAAAATGTCATATGCTGCAACTGAATCAGTGTACATGTAAACAGAAAAGGATTACTTACCATCGGTAAAAAAAACCCATGCCAGCGATGACACAAACCTTGAGATGGAACCAACTAGCCAGAATGAATAAGCAGGGCAGTAAATGCAGCTAGGAGAGACAAGACAAACGAGAACTAGAGAATAGAGTGAGCAAATTCAGAAAGGAAATAAATTGGGTGGAGCATACATTTGCTTCATCCACCTCAGCCAAAGCAACTCTTCGATGTTCATCAAGGATATAGGTACTACTGTGTTGTATACCAGCAAAGCGACTGTCTACGGTCATTTTGCTAGGAGAGGCATGGGGAGACAATCATGATGGGGCTGGGATACTAGAACTTTATCTTATACCAAGTTCGGTCTACATCCACCCTATTCAAGCTTGAGATCCGACAGATGCCGACATATCACTTATGATTGTTGGTCCTTATCTTACATAATCATGTCCCTCATCTTGTCCTTATCAGGCAGCAAGCTTCACAGCAATGAGAAATCGATCACAGGTCAACGACGAGAAGTAAAAGCACTAATTCAAGTCAAACAATAACTGGTAATCTCAGATGGACTCGGCAAGGCTTGGGAAAGACTTGGGCTTCACTTAACAGAGTCGATACCAGTGTATTCTGGAGGTTGTCTGGAGGGTCTGAAGCTAGCGGGGTAAAACCGGCCCTAGTTATTTAGTATAGCACCACAGCACTGGGCCATATATATCACCACAGGGAAAATGCTAAGGTAGGATGCTTCGTGTTCCCTCCCTTTGTTCTCTGAAAGGGAGAGAACACGAAACATCCTACCTTAGCATTTTCCCTATGGGAATATAAATAGCCAGATACTGTGACCACTTGCATAAAAAGTACATTTACCATTTTGAGTCAATCGCATGAGCCTTCACCATGCCATGCGTCTCTTGCCGCCCGTTTGTGGCATATTTCAACTTCCCTATTGAAACCCATCTTTGTAGGAGATGGTTAACACTTGGAAACAAGAACAGACCTTTAACCAGTGTCATATAGCAGTAGCAGTATGGCGTACGTGTATTGAGTGAGAGTAGGTCAAAAAGAAGATACAACTCCACGTGATCGAGTAAGCGGCATGCTTATACCCAGAGGGCAATGCTTTACCTCGCACATGTCACAGAAACAGACAATGCTATATCTGGCCAGTGTAATAGTGAGCGCATTGGCATACTCATCAGCATAGCCACCGCCACTCAGAGAATGATCTTCTTCAAGCTTAGTGATAATCAATAAGCGCTAAGCCTGTTATTACAAGGCGTATTGGTAGCGGGCATCAGTATTTTAACACTTTACTTGCACACTTTTTGAGCTTTTTTGCTTGCAGAAAGTGAAAAAGCAAAACAGTAAGAAAAGTATTATACTGCTTTGAAAAAGCAGAAAAAGTCAAAAAAGCAGCATGATAAAATTGAATCCAATGATATGTACAGTAACTTTGCTAGTCTCAAATTATTAATTTTTTTCACTTTTATGGCTTTTTCACTGTTTGCAGCTTTTTTAACTTTTTTAACTTTTTACATAGTAGTATTTTACTTGCTTTTTTGAAAAGTGGACCTAGCTTTTAAGCTTTCAAACTTTCAAGCTTTTTGCTCTTGCACAAGCTTGTGCAAGCTTGTGCAAGGTCAAAAAAGCAACATGTAAGGTTCCTGATGGGCCCTGCCAGCTAGAGCCGGCCATACTTCTTATGCAATGTTCCTCTTCGAGCTTAGTGCTGTTATTATTTACACACAATAGATGGTGTAGTAATCGGATGCTTTCAACGTATCAGTCCCCACGTCTCAGGGTTAAATGATCCGTGTGTTACACAGCAGCTATTTTTTAGGTACAGAGGACTAGAAGTTAGGAAGCAACTTCTGATATCTCCCTTGTTCATTTTTCCACACTGCATTTCATTGACACTATCGCTTTCACTACAGCTTGACTACAGCCTTTTTATGATGACAGATCTGGAGTTGTTGACAGTCAAGTTTCGGGAGCTCGTTGCTGTGGTAAGCTACTCTTGAGCTCATATATCATTCGGCTGACCGTTTCTGTAGATCTGTGGCATTGATAAATTACAATACAACTATCATGACAATGCTGATTTTGTCATGATATGCTGTGATGTCCACGGAGGTGCTGTTCTCGTTGCAGGCCCTCAGAAGGATCATGGATGCGAGGACCCCAAGTCAGAAACGGTCATTGATGTACTGACTATTTTCTTGCTGTACTATGTAGTCTGATTTTGCAAGCATTGATAACCTCTTTTTTGAATCGATATGTTTGCGAGCGAAGCGAAGCAATATACTGTAACGCGAGGAGGGGCTAAAGTCCTGAACAAACAAAGCCAAATTGTACACAAGAAAAATTGAGGTTGGTGCTATGGGGGCGATAACTTGTTCAAATCCCTGTATTTTCCCTCCAAATTGCAGATTTAGTGTTACATAACATATATCTTCTTCGATATCCAATTTGGATAGCAGAGAAGGTGATTTGACTGTGCCAGCGTTCAACTTTTAAAATTGCCAACCCAAATATAAGTTCACATGCCCATCTTAACATGTCACGCTTCCATTGTTCAATCATTGTTCAACAACTGTTTCACATGTACAATTGCTACCAAATAAATGTTCACGTGTCTAATTTATGCTCTTAACTGTCCACTGTTGGATCTGTCAATTTTAAAAGCTTCACGAGCACCCCCCATCTTCAACGGATCCCTACGTATTGCTTGTCTACATTCTGCGTGTACATTGGGGTGCAGAAACATCGAGTGTTTTTATGTAAGAGTTGAGACTGAGGTCTGATCTCTCTGTTTGCAACAGAATCGGATAAACAAGGCCTTTGCAGATAGTTCCGCCTATACTTCAGTTGAAGATTGCAGCGTTTGGTGAGTAGAAAGGACAGTGACTCCTCCAGGCCTCCTATAGCCTAGCTCGCTGTCGAAGGAGATTGTGTTCCTAGGCGGAACGAAGGGGAAGATGGTCGGGCTTGAGATGGGGCTGTGAGGTAAGAAGAAGGAATGTCGGGTTTCAGGGGTTGTTGGGCTCTAGTCGTAGCTGAAACAGTTAGTTAAATATGAGTCTTACTTATTCTAGTCATGGCCCAACGAAACCTCTTCGAATGGGCTTGCTCTAGCTCTGACTTGCTCAGTGCTCGAAATCAAAAGGGGACTTATTATGTAATAGATACAAATATGGTATCTAAGTTGTATGTAGATTGTCTTTCAATAAAATTGGACCTTCCTGCACCTCAGGATCTTGTATTGGCTTACCACCAGTCTAAACCACATCGCTTCAAGGTTGGCCAAGCCTTGATACACTTGCTCAAGGTGTAGTGCAGATGATCGGGTGGAGCGGATACTCGAGTCCTTTGGATTCGGTTGGTGGAGTAGGTAATGAAAGCAAATGATAATATAATAGGGAGTACCAATGAACCTGTATCAAAGGCTTGGATAGAGTAGTGAAATGGATAATTGGGTATCAGATTGAAGTAGTGCTGCTAGAGTTGAAATGTTCAATATCTGAGAATGGTCAATATCAAGACACTAAAACAAATGCTAGTGATGAAACCACACTAATGGAGGGTGGCGACGAGTGAGTCCCACCACCCTTCCACATCGCCAGTACGTATTCCGAGTCGGGACTGAAACATGTCATAGAGCAGCATTCAAGACTTGAAGGTCATTTGAAGTCAACTTGAACAAAGGATATTTCCAGACGTGGTTGTCGTATTTACGGTGTGTTCTGGGTTGTGGCTCTTCGAAGCTCTTCGGTCGCAGCGTGACTCAACAAGTGTTGAACAATGGGTGTGGACTACTTGTTCATTGCATTGCGACATCGCGATGTTTGGCCTCTGTGCTATAAGAGTGCAACTGGTGGACCAACTCGACAATTTCTTCTATTTGACCACAGCCATCATGTCTAACCGTCACATCAACAACCTCCCTTACGACCCCAGGTATCCCAGTGACGCTGTTCATCGGAATGTCTCAGTACCGGCTAGTGATCCTTATAGACGTGAAGGTCTTCATCCGGTCAATCCCACTGGTCGTGGTTCGGAGCCTGTCTTATTGAATCCTCTGAAGATCCCCAGGCATCGGGGTGACACTCCGGCTATTGAGCCTGGCAGACGTGAAGGTCTTCATTCGGTCGATCCCACTGGTCGTGTTTCAGACCCCGTTTTATTGAATCCTCTGAAGATCAACTCGCATCATTTATTCGACCCAAGAGCGCCTGGATATAGTGCTCATCATGTGCCTGGGTATAACCCTCACCCTGCACCCTCGTGAGTTACTTACTCTGTAGGAAGAGTGTTAAAGCTAATAACTTTGGTCACAGGGCTCGAGCTGGACCTCCTACGAGCACGTATTCTTCTCAACAGCCCTCGATCAACGCGTCCCAGATGCGTGGCCCAGTCAACCAGCCCTCGATCAACCCGAGTGGCTACGCCACAATGTCTCGACCGATGGCCCAGACCTTCGTCGCGCCAACCACGGGTCGCCCAGCCACTACTGGCAACCCCAGCTCGTCCCCCTCCAAAAAGCCAGCCAGCACGGGGTACCCCATAGACGACGAAATCAGCATCAATACCCCCTTCACCTGTCAGTGGGTCGTTGGGACAGGCACTCAAATCTGTGGCCACGTTGAGATCGGCCGGCTGAAGTTGATTCACCATATTCAGCAGTGCCATCCTCTGACTCGAAATGAGGACGGGTTCAAAATTTGCCGATGGGAAGGTTGCTGGTATGCATACCCTTTGAAGTCTACTCATAGTACGGAACATGTTAGACAGCACATCATTGTACCAGGCCATGTTACTTGGCATACTCGTAAATCGTAGGGTCTGTTTGGCAAGGAGGATGAGCCCGTCTGATGTACAGTGTGGTTCTTGCTACAATAACTTAGTGCTTGTATTCGTTTTATGGAAATTATGCCTTATATGGATAACAATGACATAATGGTGCGAGTCTCGACTCTCGGCGATATCGGCCCCGATAACCATCTTGATCCCAACCACTGCTTCAGAGACTCCTCCATTCAAGCCTTACTTACGCCTGCAGATTTCCCCCATTTCCGTCTGCGAAAAACGGTAAAACGATCATGCCCTTCACAGAGTACAAAGAAACAGGAATTCAGATGGAACCAAATTCTGAAGGGA
>QLOY01010188.1:0-11451 GCA_003313965.1 Megacollybia marginata
CTGAAATATCATCCGGATAGTAGCAGCTGTTGTTGAGGACGAGAGCACCCCAAGTCTATGGTAACGTATAACAAGTATATTGTTTGGCAGTATTAGCTCTTACCATTTTTGTGGCGAACACACGTGTACACGAATATTTAAAGTGATAACACTTTCGTGTCTGGCTAAAGGTCTAAGAACTTAGGACTACGTAGCTCAAGAAGAAGAATAGCAACGCTATCTTATAGAGCAAGCTACTAACGCAACGCCTGTACCAATTAGCATCATGTTCTCTTTCAACAAAGCTTTGGTCGTTTTGGCTAGTGATGGTCAAGGATCCATCACTATGTCTGGTGATAGTTGTTGTCAGATCAGTGTGGGTGACGGAAGCATTGTCAATAGTCTTGCGAACAAAACTTCCATCACTTTGTCTGGCGATAGTGGTCGTCCAGTCGAATAGATTGATATGGGTAAGGGAAGTGCTGCCGGTTATGAGACAAAGGATTCGTTCCAGAGTATATTCTCGGACTGGAATACACTGGAGCGAAGATTTGCAAAGCAGGCAATGTAACGGGGGGGTTTGTATGTGGAAGTCGCGCAGCAAACAGATTTGGCAGAAGGTATGCCCGCAGCCGAGACTGACGCGGTTTGAGTATTGTATGTTTGATAGTATGAAACAAAACTTACATTGTAGGAACAGATATAGGTTCGGAACATAAAGTGCAAGTCAGCACATCGAGAAGATCCTCGAAACTAGCATCAGTGCCGTGTTTACCAAGTCAGACAAGGACATACGTCTAGTCGGCGGGTGTTCATATTTATGATGAGAGGGTGGGGCTCCTTATATTTGTGTATGGATCCGGACAAACACCTTATATCAGGAAAAAGGCCACCAAGTCTCTTTGATAATGATCATGAAGCATTCAAAGGGACGGAGCTTTACCTTTGTTAGCGAATTGGTCAATCCACCGACAAAGGGTGTTAAGCCTTACCGAGCATTATCTCTGGCACCTGGCCATGGTTAAAGATTTCGACTGATTTAATTGAGGAAATCTGATTATCTAGATCTGGAAGAGCTCGTGAAGACCAACATGCAGATATGGGTCAGGTCCACTTACGGTCCAAGTCGGGCGTGTGAAAGTCAGCAGAGAAGCGAGTGGTATGTTAGAAATCGAATCGACAGCCCAGGGCCAACCTGAGCCGTCTTGAGTGCCAGTTAAACAACATCGCCAAGAGGTTGGTGGCAACTCATGTTTGGTCACGTGTACGAATCAAGAAAAGTGTATTAAGCTTAAATCTGATATCTATCATAATTGTCGATTAATTAATGTGGCCAGTGTACGTCTGTGTACTTTCCTTCCTAGGCCTTGCGTGCATGCTGATATCTATGCACGTAGTGTTAAACCCAGCTGGCAGTAGCACAACTTCAGCTCAGCCATGTCACGTGCATAAAATACGCATTGATCCACCACTACATTGATCCACAATGCCAGTTGAACGATTAAACTCCTTTCAACTCAAGAAAAAAGTCAAATTCTCGTGCTCGGACACGGTTTACAACACAGATTACAAAAAGCCGTCCAAGAAGTGGAAGATAGAAACATTACCCAAACTTCCTCCCGCGCCTGAAACACCAGAAGGCGTCGAATGTGAGCACGTTGTTCAACTCAGGTTCATGTACCTGACGCGTTTCAGTGATGACATTGAGATATCAAAACTGTATTTTGGAGTATCACAAACTCCATCAACCTCCAAATCGCTCAACCGACAACACTGTCAGAACGATCGCACAGTGGAAAGAAGGGGATAATATGTTTGTTAGAGTACGAGACAAAGTATGTTGGAGAAAGCCAGAGTCGGACCAAACACCTTTGTGAGTTTTCACTTCACCTTTAATTTTGACTGATTCAATGCAGGCGAGTTCTTAAGAAACAACAAGGACGATAATCTCCGTGTCAATAAGAAGGTGGAGGTGAAGAATAGCAAGGACGACAGTGTCAATCATAAGTCAGAAGTGAAGACCGAAGTGGAAGGCATGGGACATCATCCAAAGCCGACAAGGAAGAGGAAGCTTCTGCTTGATTCGGTGTTCATTCAAGGAGTTGGGCAGGGTCGATTGACTTTAAAGTGATTGTATTGAATACTTGTACTATAGCTATATGTACATTGACTTGTTTCTCTTCTCAGTTGCAGCTTCGGGCCCGGACTTGTCGCGACGAGTCCAAATCGCTGCAATCAATGAGCTAAGGCTTATGTCTACTTGACAATTCATAGCTTGAAAAACGCATCAATGATTCGATTTGGATAATTTTAGCGCTGGCAGAAATCGACCATGACTGTTGGAACAACCAGGTTACTCTAGTCATGGCAAAGAAATTAGAGAGCGTCTGTAAATCCATCTATAGGTCGTGTAAGCAGCAGAGACATCGTTGAGCAGCGCAACTCACTGGCTCGTCTGGCTTGATTGTGGTTTAGTGATGGTGTCGAATAGTACGCACATGTACAGCTCCATTGAACACACAAATTGGGTGAGTTCAACTTCTTGCTCAAGGAACGCGACGGGGCTGATAGACAGAGCAGAAGCTCTGGTACACCACCGGCTCCAGATGGTGGGCATGAAGCGTGCGCCAGTCTCTTGCTCGCATTGCAAGAAATCACATATAGAATGGTTTGAGGCGACCGATGGGGCGGACGTGGATTGGGAGGAAGTTGTGATGCTGATTGTGGAGGAGCTGAAGGATGTCTTAAACAAAAAGCATAGGAATGGTTCGAGGCATCCGATGGGGCGGACGCGGCTTGGGAGGAAGTTGTGGGCTGTGGAGGAGCTGGCGGATTTCTCAGACAAAAACATAACTAATGCAGAAATCACTTGCCTCAGTCGGTATGCATAGGTGTACATAGAGAACGAGACAGAGCCAGTATGAAGATAGAGTGGCTAGCGGCGAGCATATAACAGACTAGACTATTCGTTAGTACAACCCTTTGTAAAGTAGATAGACGTACCTTAGCTGGTGTCTGTTTCAAAATGAGGCTTGGGCACTAAACGATCTCATCGCGAATGTGTACATACATAGATTTGTTCTAGTCCTCTTTGATACAGCCGCTTTTGAATTCAAAAGTGGATAGACATACACCCGCAGGAGCTGTTAGGTGCCATGCAAGGAACTGGGTGGCACATCCGCAAACACTATATATAAGTGATGCGCTTCCGCACATCGGGTGCCCGCACTCCGGTCTGGATGACTAATCCGGAGCCTCGGAATAGGCCCGAGACCTTAGGGGCCTCAAGGAAGGACTGGAAGCACAGCACACAAGTCGATTTCAAGTCTGACTACTACAGAACTGAGAAGGAACTATTTATACTACTACTGGAGTAAGTCTGGAGGCTTACATAATGGTCATGGGGCCTATGCGGAGTAAATACGGAACAATAGAAGACATACACAGGGTAGTAATATCAGTAAGCAGTATCAGATGACAAGGGTAAGTAATAGAATTGATAAAAGATGTTCCAGAAACATCCCCTGATGTTCCTGAGTGGTCCGAAATAGATTCCGATCGGACCAGAGCTGGATCCGATCAGATCCCGATTGGAAGCGGACCGGACCGAGGTAATCCCGAAGCGGAAACTCGGAAAACCTCGGAAAACTCGGAGGCTGCAAGGGATTGGCATGGCGCGTAACAGGAGCACAAGCTACACAGAGAGCCCAGGACCGACCTGAGCTCTCGTGGACCATCTAACATCGCCGAGAGATTAGATGTCATGCTAAACCTTGAGACCCCTACGCGTAAGATACCAATGACCAGTCTCGTAGTAAGCTACGCGTGGTGGGAGACCATTGAGCCACACAACACTGAACGGACGACAGTAACCAGTCGATGTTACATACATGTAACGAGATGAGCAATGTAAACGAGGGGCCCATTGAGATCGACAGCCCAGGGCCAACCTGAGCCGTTGTCTCAGCAACATCACCAAGATGCCAGTGAGTCACTGGATGGACGGAAAGCTGCATCGTAACCTGCTGAGATATCATCCAGAGGACCATTCACAGTGAAAACGGTGTACTGGAGGTGTTGCTGCGAGAGTAATAGAAGCGCCGCAAGGAAGAGAACACCAAGTCGTAGTTCTAAGAAATGTTAGTAGACAAAGTGCGAGGTGGAACATACCCTCCAGACTTTACTATGAGAGTGATTGTATATGAAACGCAAGTTGCCACAGAGAAATCAGCCGTGATGTAGTCGAGGGCCCATTAAGATCGACAGCCCAGGGCCAACCTGAGCCGTTTCGCAGTCTCTCGGGCTTTAAAGCCGAGTGCCAAACTCTACTTGTCCGGTCACGAGACTTGTACAACTTGTCGCGTTTTTAAACCGTTTTATGATGGACAACTTCTCCGCACCTTTAAATTTGGCCGTCGACATTCGTCGAAATCCGTTATTGCTGAGCCACATGGCTGCCCCTACACAAGGTGAGCCATTCAGCCTGAGACATTCCATTCTGAACTCCAAGCCTTTAGTTCTTCGGTCGTGCGATGGGAGAGTTGGAGCTTTAGTTACTACTGAGGATGGCAAAGACCTGATAGTGGTCTCGCCTAACATGGATCACATATATATTCCACCGGTTGGAGAACGCAAGGTTACGCTGTGTGATGGACATCATTTCGCCGAGGATGATCCCATGTTGTATCCTCAACCCTACTTGGAGGAAGTTCCCTTCCTCACTGTAATCCCAAAGCCATCGGTCCGAGGCACAATCTCTGTAGCGTTTCACAGGCCAACATCTTCCGATTTCATTCTTAAGGATCCGACTCGCCCTTGGCTTGCTGTGGGGCATCTAACGCCTCTGCTTTCAGCAAAAGTAAAGCTGATGGTATTGGAGTTGCACGAGAAGTATCGTAAATCCATTCTGACCAGTAGTCCAGACGACGTCAACACCCTTGTCCGCAAAGCAGACCGCCTCATGGACTACGATGTTGCCATACAATGTCTCTTGCAGCGTCTCTCTCTACCATCCCCCCCCGACTACTGTTTTATGACGCTGTCACTTCTTCAACGCAGTTGCCTGGAATTACAGCTCTCTTCAAATGGATAACAACATATCACGCCCGGTGCAATTCTCGTACCACAAAATGGGACACTCTCGACGTTGTTGGTGCGTTTACAGATGACTTGGATGTTGCAGATGGATTCTTCCATGCTGGGATTCCTGTCTGGGTGGTGCACCCACTCAAAGACCTCCTCAAATTGTGCATCGATACTGTTGTCGAACCTCTTCCTCTCGCGTCTCACAAACTCCCCATTGGAGATGGTGCCTTTTTGGACATCCAGAGGGCCAATCCTCCACATCGACCAATCTTTACTGGGAAAGCTACCGATCTTGCTCGCTACAAGGCCATGGCCGTCTTTCTCAAGTCGTTAATATCGACTGGTCTTCTTTCTCCACCCATTAATCGCGATGCGTCAACAGGTCCTGTACGTTCAGAAAGGCCATCGAAGAAATCTACCTCTCGACCCCGTCCGTCTCATTCTTACCATCGTTTAACTTGACTAACTCTTGATGTACAGACAAATCTTCTTGTTCATGTGAGACCATCAATCTCCTTCACGAAAGCTCTAACAGATTCCCTTCAGCAACTTTCCAGAGATGGAACAAATATATCGATGTAGAAAGCCCTCTTGTTCCCCCGCCTATACCAAGTTGGCGTGCCGCGCTTGATACCCTTTCTTTCAACGACCAAGACTACTATCGTGAAGGTGTCAACGCCGGATATGCTCTACCCGACCCCGGCCTTTTTGTCTCACCTGTGAGTGATGACACAAAAGCTCTCTATTTCGCAACATGGCTGAAAATCCGTGACATAATGATTCATCGTCTGCTTTCTCCCTTCGAGCCCTTATCGAACAAATCGTGGCGGAGTATACTTGCTATCGAGAAGGCCACACCTAAAACCGAAACGAGAGAAGGTCGGTTTCGTCAGCAAGCTACACAAGCCATTCAGGACGCTGCCAAGGCTATTGGTATCGATTTCAGTGTCACTCTCTTGGCAGACTGTGTTCCATCATGGAAGGGGGTTGAGTATAATGCTCGGGACCTTCTCAACTCCCAGCTCTCACGAGAGATCCTATGGGAACTTTATGAAATCAATTTTCACCTAGAATTCTCGTCCCTCAATGCAGTCCTGCACAAATCCAGTATGTCTCTGCAAGAACGAGACATTATCATTGATGGTAACTGCTGGCCAGGTGCGAGTCGTATTCTGGACTTGAGCCTATGGAAGATGGGTCTGAACGACCGTCATACCTTCAAACGGAAGGACTTTCTTCAGGGCATTCATTTCATTATGTCCGAGTGGTCCGGTCCTCGACCATCCTGTCTTCAGCAATGTTTCCCGAATGTTGAAGATAACGAGGAGGGCTGCGAATGTCTGGAAAGGATAGAGAAAGAGTTGGCCGTCTTTTATGTCACATCATTTCATCGCATTTTTGGATGCGCGGCCATAGTGCCACATTTCTTGGAGTAGTATTGACCCTGCTCATGTGAATCAATAATCATAACCTTGTATGTGCCACTCAGAAAACTTATCATACTTAGTACGAGTCTCAATTCACGCTATTGTCAATTGAGTAGGACACGTGATCTAGAACTTTTCAAACTACACGACATTGCAGGTAGGCCCTGCAACGAGGCGAGTTCCCATTAGGTATTGGAACTCTTCACGGAGACATCGCTCAATGTTCTGCCCCTCTAATTTGCCTTCGATTCCGCCTCTTCTTCTTCTTGCTGCCTCGGTTTTCCGGCTGCTCCGCTTTTCGCTTTCCTCACCCTCTCTCTCAAATGTTCCATCATTTGATAACGAACAGGCCATCGATCATCATAGGCCTCGAAATTGAACAAACTCATAGACTCGTCATTGGCGACCTACATGTACAGGTGGGTACGAGTATATATATTGTAATCTTTTTCGTACCCCAATGCAGGCTTCTTCGAATCGGACTTTGTCCTGCTTCCTATAAGTGAGATTTCTGGCGAGCCTATCCTTTGCCACTCTCTCTACCAATTTCTAGTCAAGTAAGGTGAGTGAACGCTATGCGATATAAATGTTTTCTCACCCGGAATTTTTCAATCTCTATTAGTGGATAGCCTCTCTTCAGCAGCTCTACTCTTACTGTAAAGCTGGGTTTCTGTGGTTTGGGTATCTTGCCACTCCAAGTCAATGTTTGTGGAGCTGCGTATCGTGAGCCCTTGTCGTTTTTGCCGTTTGTGGGGATGGTGCAACCTGAGGCTGTAGTGCTCCTCTCATTCTTGCTGGCTTGAATATCTGCTAGGTTCAACTCAGCCTTGACTACGGGTGGGTGACAAAATTTCATCCGGGGCACGATGAGTGGCAATTGGCCGGTCTCGGTGCATGCGCGCTTTGCAGACTGAACATCTAGACTGCGAGACTTGACTAGCGAAGCCCGAATGAATTTGATCCTTGGAACGATGAGCGGCGTCTGTGGCTCATTCATACCATCTGAAAAGACTAGCACTGCTGATCGATCGTCCTTTCTTATATATAATTAGTCATGATTAATCGTCAAAGGACAGCACTCCAAATCATGAGATCAACAATTTCTTTCAGTAACCAGTCAATATTGCGCCTTGCCTTATCAGTACACAATGTCTCGTTGGCAAGAAGTGAGTTCTCTTTTGCATGCACTAAGGCAAGACGTGTAACAATTTGTAGCTCGTGCGGTCGGATTCCCTTTCTCCCATTAACACATTATCATTCTCAAAGAGTGGCTCATTCTTGGCCAGTGGCGGTAATGTCGTCAACAACTTAGACTCTCATCTGAATTACTCGACTAGACGATGACTGTGTCATAACTATATGGTCATATGATAACAAACGTCTCCTTGTACACCAGAAGTTGACTGACGAAATGTGGGGACAGATCACTGCTCTCCATCTAGATGAAACAGACCCGTCTATCAATACGAAACGGACTCTGATGTTTGTTGGCACTGGCCAGGGAACAGTTTCAGTCAGTTGGCTGGAGAGCACAGGGTTATTTTCAAAGCGAAAGCTTACTGTATGTCCCTTTGATGAGACGCAACCCGTCTCTCACCTTATGTACCACCCTGTAACGAGACGTCTGGTTGTGGGTGGGATGGCCGGGACTGTAGCGTTGTACGACTTCGACGCAGAAAGTGGGTTCCTCCGACTTTCAGGACTTTGTGTATCTGATGCGTCTCATTTAGACCTGCACCTGGAGCATATCGTCAACCGAGACATCAAAGACATACCTCGGGATATTCATTTTATTGGTTCAAGTGCGGAATCCTTCCTTGTGCACTGTTTACGCGATGGCCGAATATGCTGTTTGGACTCGGCGACTGGCAGACAACTCTGGTGGAAGGAATTGCCAGGACCAGTGTATGTTACATTTCTTTCTGAATGCAATACGCCTGAATGGCAAATCACAGGGGCCACGCTGCCTTATCCCGCAATCAGAAATTCCATCTTACCCAAAATCTCGCTACCGGACGATACAATTTATATTCCTTTGCCTCAGGCAAGCTCGTGGCTGTTGCTCCTTTGCGATCTTTCCGAGTCCCAGTCGCTCAAGATTCCTTGGATATATCGACAGAGCCGTGTGCCTTTGTCGAGAATGACCGTGTCGCGGTGCTCGCCAGTGGTGCGGGTGTAGCCAGGCTTGTTGCCGTTGAGACCGGTGAACTAATTCAAGAGTTGATACACGGCAATGGTTCAGAATCTATCCACTTGTAATTGAACTTACAGTTGCATTCAGGCACTACAGACATACAAGCACTGGCGGTGTGGCAGTCCAAAGATGGAGTCTACAGCTACATAGCGCTGGGATCAACGGACCCGAGCCGCATTTCTGTCTGGAGGAAAGATGTTTGTATTACAAGTCTGGGTATCACTCTTTCTCACAAACATACGCACAGACAAATGTGATCGCGAAGGAAAAGCGGGGACGTATGCATGTATCCCCCAAGAAGACTCATGCTTCTTCAACTCCGTCCCCTTCTCTAGCATCTACGGTACTCATCATTGCATTGTTGTCGTTCATCGCTTGGAGAGAGTACTCGGTTTGGTCTCCCTATTTGAACAGGGTACGTTATAAAGTGCTTTCCTCCTGAATCTAGCTAATATATACTATGGCAAGGTCGTCTTCCATGCTGTTGAGGCGTATCTTAGCATCGTCAAAGCAATTTTAACTCGTTATGACACTGGCAAGCACCATTACTAAACCCCATTGAGTCCACCCCTCCAGTCGTTGCACCATCATTATCCTTGTCCAATGTCCCCGAGCAAACGCCGGCAAGCAACTTCTATAGATTTACGATTCTTGATGTCGAATTTGTCGTTAGTTCACAAATGTCATAATCTCTCACTGTTGGAGCTGTGAAGTCCTCATATTGTAATATTTAAGTCCCTGTTTGTCCTTATTCATAACCCGCTCACTCGTTGATCACCACCGTACCCATTTTCGCATTGGTAAGGTCACATGATCAAACAACTTCCCGTTGGTGATCATGACCTGTGCTGGTTGGCCCAGCACAGACCAGATACATACAGCCATTTGGTATCGTTGTATGGCATCACCCTGACTCTCAGACATGCGCACATCTACAACGGCACAGATTCATTCCATGCATGGTACCCTCGACATATGATACATGTACTACTATGGTTTCACGAATCTCAGCAGCTTTTTGGGGACCCAGAATCGTTGGCGCTTTTTGATTTCTGCTGTATACCTGTAAGCTATTAGCGCCATCTTCTACATTGCCAACTAACCCACCATTTAACGATGAAGTTAGCTAGGATACGATCCTTCTTACTCACCAGATTTACAAGCTTATCCGAACGGACACCCCTCTTCATTACGACTATATCTCCCTTCCAGTCAACTTCTTCCCCGTGCCTCTGGTGCGCCAGTCCCTTGACAGCACTGTTTACTGGTAACTGTTGGTGGTTCTTTGTAAAGACGACGAACTCGTGTTGGCGCCTGCGATCATCGACAACAACGATAGCGTCATGAACATACGATTGAATGGAGGCGTGATCCATCGTGTAGTAGAGATCTGGGCGCAATTCTTGAGAGTGGCTGTTGCGAAAGGTGTGCACTGGTGTGGATTTGCAGACGCCATTCATGGCCTGGTAAATTAACACGCGGAGGTGAACGGTTTGTTGCTATTACTGGTAAGTACAGCCGTTTTGTGTGAAACAAAAAGAAATAACGCACATTCCAGCAAGGCGTGTATGCTCCAAAGGATGAAACCATTATGCCAGAAAGACCGAGTCTACATGCTTCACTCGAGCAGACGAGTTAAAATAAGGAGGGCATGTCTTTCATGGTCATTGAACCCTGCGTACCAGTACCATTCTTGCTTTGTCAATCATACGTTCTTTCATTACTCGTGACTCGATCCAACAAAGAACACGCGGCGAATACACGTCCAGCCTGTCCTCGATGCGTGACTTTGTCTTTGTGACAATAATACAAAGCAACAAAGCCATGACTTATCATCATCGAACATCAGCGTTTGCCACATCCCACCCAGGATCAGTGCCCACACATACATCACCGTACCAAACTGCGAGTAACAGATAAATATGAGGCCGACTTCAAGCGAGAGAGGGCAAGCCTTTCCACCAATGGGTTTCTTTTCGCTAACCAATCCTAGAAAAAAACTTCTCTCCTGGCCAGAGAAGTGGAATCGTTACGCGAGCAAAACAAGCGAATGCAGGAACAATACGATGCAAAAGTGAACGTTTGAGTTGAGCAATTGAGAAATGAGTTTAACGAACGGCTTGCAGCAGAGCGGAAGCAATGGGAAGCTGATTTCATGGCGAAATTCATCCAACAAGTCAGTGTAATATAATTTACCATATACATATAACAAATCTGGGGTTCAGGTTCCTACTATCTCTCCAGGCCAACTAGCTGGTAGTCAGACACATCAGTGGTACATCAACTGCTGTGCGTTGACTTTGGTACCAATGCTAAATGTTTACAGGCTCCTGGTGCTCAACCTCCTGTCCCGGATCCAGCGGTCCAAGAACGGCGCCAAACCGTAAGGGTCTAATTCTTATTTTGAGCCTTTTCTGAGATCTCTCATTCAGAACTTCACCATGCATCGATCAGCTCGACCATTACTGGATTTTTCTGATCCAGAAAACGCTGTACTGTCTCCCATTCTGGTATGTTAATCTTTCATACTTCCTCTCTGATTGACTTGCGTCTCGGAGGATCGAATGGATCAGGATGGCGATGACGATATAGATCTGGGTGCTGTACCGAAGCTTCCTGTTCCGGATCCGGCGATCCAGGAGTCGCGTCACATTGTGAGGGTCCGATTTTCGTTGAGAACCTTTTCTGAGCTCTCCTATTCAGGACTTTACTATGCCCATGACGGTATGTGGGTCTCCTCCACTTTCTTTCTGATTGACTGATGTC
>QLOY01010207.1:0-15742 GCA_003313965.1 Megacollybia marginata
GAGCAACTCGACGAACGAGCGGGTAATTCCACTGGGTCCAAATTCGGCAAATCGAAATACTTCCACCCTAATCCACGGGACTATACCCCTCGTATCCATACGCCTCCGAGCAAGTCTGCTCACCAGCGTAATTCAGCCCCTACCATGCGCGAGTACAATCGTCGTCATCGACAACACTCTCGATCACGAAGCAGTTCACCTAACTTCTGCAATCGAGAACCTGCGCCCAAACGATTCAAAGGTCGATCAGGGTACGAATCTGACGAACCCGTTCAGACTGTACAACGGCCCAATACCAAGCCAGTAATCAGGCCGGTGTCTCAAGCGACTACGGCTCACTTCGTTGTTGCGGGAAAGTACTACCTCCCGAGTTCACTGCCCATCAACTTCGACTGGTTATCGTTCGTTCGTAGTGACCTCAAATCAATGGGAGTTCCCTCTAATCTCAGCTGGGGGGCTCACCCTTTGAATATCTCTGCGCATTTGGTAAATGTGGCAACCTCATTGCCAATGGGAGTCATAATCGAGAACGAAAATGAAATTCGACTCTCCACCGTCCGGGCAGCCCAAATCATAGCTCTGACGGCCCCGTCTAATGATCGAAGTGATGACCCTACCCTTCGCCCACTATACATCGCATATGCAGCTTGTATATTTGCTGTTCCTGGTCAGTATTACCAACGTTGTCGAGAACTCAATATGACGTCGC
This sequence comes from Megacollybia marginata, assembly GCA_003313965.1. Classification (NCBI taxonomy): domain Eukaryota; kingdom Fungi; phylum Basidiomycota; class Agaricomycetes; order Agaricales; family Porotheleaceae; genus Megacollybia; species Megacollybia marginata. The sequence continues at coordinate 710 of QLOY01010207.1, forward strand.
AAGGGCCAGGACTTTCATTCCCTTGCGATCGTTATAAGGCTACCGCGACGCCCGTTTCTCAGAAAGCGATAGTCTCCCACCTTGCGGCTCAGGGACTCAATGATCAGCAGGCTGACGACATGGTGCGATGGGGGATCAACGCGCTCACGAAGACTCTTTCCTCTCGTGCAGACAACCGGTCAATATTACCGGTTGCCGAGATGAAGAAATCCCTCGAAAGCGCGAAGCTTGTTGTGAACGCTTCAGGGCTCCCATCCGAGCTTCAATTTCCAGGCGAGGAAGCATTTTATCGATCACCTTATCCCCTCATACCTACAAATTTGCGCAAGTCCTATACGACTGTTGGTAAAGAGGCCCCGTATTCATTGATAGCCACCAAGAGGGACGAATCCGCTGCCACTTCAATCACGGAGTCCTTGGAGAAGAGTTTGATTATCAATGCTGATGAAGACGCTTTGATGGACGATATAGGAAACAACCCCTCTATGATCCCAAGTGATCGTAGTATCAATGATAGCACTCTTTCAATAGCCAGCCCCAGTACCGGAATGAGTACTTGTGATAACTCACCCATTCCTCGATCTCCATCTCCTGCGTCCGAAGCGGTGAACGAACTCAACGCCATGGATGCCAATTAGCAGTACTCATTCGCCAATCACTCAACATGTATCCTTCCTACATTGCTTGAACGTAGCCTGCGCTGCGTTGTGGGGAGGATGTAATGGTAATCTCTATTTGTATCTTATCTTGGACGCTCCTACTTGATATTAACCTGTCACTTATGTAACGCTTGTATGGTCACACTATATAAGCCGCGTAGTACGAGATTAGTAACTTAACCCTTACTTGTCACACTGTCTTTTTGAACGTAGTTCCACTGAATAGATCTCAGTCTCGTTCATACTGTGTGCATAAGGTTCTTCTCCATTACAGGAGTACATTATTGGGTGACTCACAAGGCTCTTTGAGATAACAGTCAATCAAGGTGAGCCAATGTACCAGGTTGCAGGGGGGAATCATCATCCATATTGTCGAAGAAATTGGAGTATTCAGGTGTAGCTTTCTGTACCCACTAGTCAGTTTTCACTACACAGACAAAATAAGACACCTTTGAATCAGTGCCAAATTCACCATTGATATCAAGCTCCTCTGCATCATCAACAGCCAAATCCCAATATGAATGGTCAAATTCATCTCTGAGAATACCCTCAGAGTTGCATATCCACTCAGCTTCCCAACCAGCCTTCTTAAAGTAGTACAGCTTTTGACAAGGGTGCAAGACTAATATTAATGTTTGAGCAAGGAAATAAGTAAGTGATGAATACTCAACAGTATGTTTCTGATGCATCTGTAAGGGAATAGTATTAAGTGTCTTTTTGGCAATGGTGAGGGAGGCCTGAATGGCAGGGTCGAATTTGTTGTCGTGCATGTGGTTTGTAAACTCAGTATCAATTTGGTCTATTGCAGGGATAACAGAAGCAAGGTTTGGGACCGAACAAGAGTGGCATCCTTCAAAATCTGGAAAGTAGAGGCCATGTCAACAATGCCATGTTATGTATAATGTGATGTCACCTACTTTTAGAACATGACACAATGTCCCACTCATGATGGCTCAATTCATATATTCTCTTGATCACTGGTAAATGCTTTGACAGCCTCCTTATACTGAAGTATAAAGTGGCACATATCATAAGGTAGCGGCAGTCAGGAACTAGCACCCTTATATAAGCACTGTGGGGAAAGCACGTGACATTTCAAATTTGAGTTTTGAAAAAAAAAAAAAAAGGTATATTAGTACTCTTTCTGTACTTTAGACATAATATCTGGTGGTAAGCAACAATGACCATGGTATTTTCGAGTAGCCCAAGCAGCTTGAGCAGGGGAAAGGCCATAGTGATAGGCTGACATGAACCTCACAGTGCAGTTAGCAAAACTGAATGCGAGTCAGATCAAATATCCTGTATTTAGAGAACGCTGAATCTGATCAAGAGATACTGAGTCGAGACATTCAATGACCTTTTTTTTCCATCTCAACTATGTTTGATGGTCATGGAAGGCTTCGGTATTGATATTTTGATCTGCCCCAATACTGTTCAATGAGATTCAGCTCACAGTGGTATTTTGGGTAGAAGTCACAGATGTGACCATGGCGCAATAAGTTCTTGAAGTGTGGATTTCTGCTGTATGAAGTCTGGCTGGTTGAAAAGAAGTCGCCAACAGCAACAATCAGTTTTTCCGGGCTCACATTTGAACCCTTCACATTGAGCAAGTAATCCATTAGCAGGCCAGAGCCCACGCTCATGAATTATCTGTTCCATGCCCTTAAAATAACCTGGGTGTGTTGGATGATCATCTGGAAAATAGAAGTCTTGGGTCTCTCCATTAAGAAGTGTAGTTGAGCGCATGCAAGGCCCATCTTTGTGGTGTGTCCATCCTTCAGATGGACACTTTGGCATTTTTCTGGCAGAGATTCCATCCATGGGTCGCTTCTGATGACTTGGAGCATTATCAGAAATAAACAGACCAGTTGCAAACCCATTTGTACGGTCTTCAAAGATGTCAATCACATGATCAACCTGCTGGAGTAAATCTGAATTATCAAAGTACCCATCCCGATTTTTTCCTGCTTTGAATATGACACAGGCTTCACTAAGAAATGGTAAGCTTTCCTTTGACTTCTCTGTCAGTGAAAGAGAGAGACTCACTCTTTTCCATCTCTACTCACCAATCTACCCCACTCGACTGTAAGAAAATCTGATATCATGATTGATGAGTGTGGCACATGGTGGTCGGGATGTTGCCACAACATCCGTGCAGAATCATTGCAATAAAATGTTGACTCATCATGAGTGACAAGGATCAATCAGAAAGGATAGCCAGGCGTTACCTGGATTCCTCCTTTAGGTGGCTTCTCCATCAGGATCTTGGTGCCTTCTTCATTCCATTCCTTTTCCCATGTTACCATGCGAGGTGCATACAGCCTCATCCATCGGTCAAGAAACTGCTTTTGGTATTCTACTATATCCACCTTCTCATGGCCATCAATGTATAGTCCATTCTTGCAACATGAATATCTCCAACTAAACCTTGTCAGCCAGTCACGTGCTGTTTGTTCACTAATGCTCTGTTTTTCTTTTCCCACAGCTGCCAACTTTGACTGTATGTCCTTGCTTGCCACTACATCAACATCTTGAGCTTTGATGTAGTGGTCCCTTGAGACTTCTGCAAGCTTCAGCTGGATAGCTGAAGAGATATCCTCATCCTCAAGTATGGTAGACTTTGATCCATGGTATTTGTGAAGTGGAAGGGCTTGATGGCTCAAGTATTGGTGAATCCAGGTGCAGATTACTTGTGCATGTGATGGTGAGTTTCCCTGGCTCCGTGCAATGCTTGTTGCCAGGTATATGACAGCTCGGCATCCAGATAGAGATTCAATGTTGCTGTCATTGCTGTTAAGCGACTACGCAGCACCACCCCCAACTTGCGGTCTTTGGATTTCACCTTCAATTCCACACTTGCTTTCCGAAGGGCTGGGAAATTTGTGTAATTGAGTTGATTCAGAGAATGGTCGATATCAGTCTCCTTGCCATTATCTGATGGGGGTTGTCTTGCCTGCAGTTCAGCAAGCATCTTCTCAATGATTCTCTGCTGTTCAAGTCATCATTGCTCTGTAAGGTCACAAGCTGGAGCTGACTCAGAGCTCGACAGGTTTGTATTTTCCTTCTGTCTCAAACCTCTGTTTTCCACAGACTCTAGACTTGGACTCTGAAGTGAATCGAGTTCTGAAGACTCAGACATGACAACAGAGTCTGTAATCTCAGGCACCAGTGAGGATTGTCTTGATGGAGTGAGAACTTGAATTGTGGCTGGTGATGGAAAGATTGGCACTGTTTCTTCAACGTGGTCCAAGTCATGAGTTTTCTAAGTTTTTTGGTGGGTGAGGAAACTTTGAATTGATAGAAACCCAGGTTCCACTGATTTTTTGGCAGCTTTTTTTTGTCTCCACTTGGTTGTTGTGGAATTCTTGAGGTATGGTCCCCGTAGCTTTTGAGAATGCTCCCGCTCTGCTTCCAGTGCAGTATCATGTGCTTTCTGAAGTGTTTCAGCAAAGATCTCCAATGCTGAGAGTTCCTGGATGTTGGGTTCCATGTCATCATCTTGATCTTCCATGTCTTGCAGCATCAGATCTGGTAGGTTATCATCTTCGTCCTCTACAATTGCTCTGCCTTCAAGTGCTCCGATAAAATCCAAAAGTTCAACATGTTGTGGCAGCTCAAATGCTGGGCTTGAACAAGGACTCAAAGGGGTGGGGTCAACAATGGCTCCAGTTCCTGTTGGAGGGGTCTGCACAGGTGTTTCCTTGTCAGGAACTTCTTCAACAGTGATGTGACAGCTTTTGATGTGTTCTATACCAAGATTCTGGAGTTGAGAACATGTCGCTTTATTTCGACACAGCATGTTGCTGCAGATGGGAAAAGTCACATGACCGCTTAGTAATCTTTCAAATCCTGCTGATCCCAGATTTCAAAAATGCTGGAATTGATGAATAAACACTTGAGACACATTCAGAAAAAGGTCTTAGATTTTTTCACTTCTCCTTTAGTATAACATAATTAAAAAATCCAAGTCCAGAGACTTGTTACTTAGGACTATATCTACATGTCTCTGAGCTCCCTTTTACTCCTCTAAATGTTGAGGTCTAGTAGTCGTTCTCATTTTGTGCATGACCAGCTTACATAAGGGTGCTAGTTCCTGACTGCCGCTACCTTATGTTGAGTTCCATCACATTCAGACATCTCAGGGTATAAGCCGTATTGCAAGTTTTAGGCGGTCGAGAGTGTTGTTCCATTCAGGTGGCAGGATTGTGGTTGAGTTAATGGTTGCATATGAAAGTCTGTGCAGCTGTGATGCTCAAGGTAAGCCAAGACTGTTAAGGGTGTAGAGCACTTACTTTAAACAGAACACACTTTATTGGTTTGATGGATTTCAACAGTTGTTGCCTCTCCTCGTTTGTCAGCTCCTCTACCTCATTGACCCAGCCATCAAGATTGTTGTCTTCCTCCTCATCTTCACCCTCATTCACAGCTTGACTCTTGTTGAGCTTGACCTCAGTCACCAGCCCATCCAAATCAACATCATCATCATTTGCTTCACCATGTCTTTTCTTGGTGTCAAACTGCTTGAGGAACAACTTGGCAATGAGGTTGATTATATGCATGAAGCAGTGTGTTTGGTTAGCTACTGAGAAATCCTCAAGGCTTGACTTGAGCTCTTCCACCATAGTGTCATTGTTCAATGTGTTGTTGAGGGTAATATTCAGTATCTGTATGCTGGTAAGCAATGTCAAGCTCAAATGCTACACTGTACTGACTTTGTGTGCAATTCCAAAATCTTCAAGTGTTGCTTTGAATGCTGCAGCAGTGGTAGTTGTAGTAGATGCTGAAGGCTGGCCAGGATTTGAAGCTGTGGTATGCTTTTTTGTAACAGTGGCTGATTTTCGTGCAGAGTCAGTTTGGATACGCTTCAACACAGTGACAGACTGATCTTCCTCAGACTGGGCCTTACACTTCACTGCTGAGCCACATTGAGGAGCTGCCAGAGACATTGTTGATGAGGAATGTGCGAGTGCACGGGGCAAGACCGATATATCTAGAAAGCGTGCAAATCCACACAGAGCACTGCAGACAACAAGACCCTTCTAATATACACACAACCACTTTGATATTCCGAGTTTTGTGAGGTCAGAAGGAGAGCTTTGTGAGGTCTCTATCTCAATTGAAGGTTTATTTCAAATTGTACTGATTTTCTAGAAAACACGACTAATGTATTTCCTATAGACCAGAAGTGTGTTTAGACCAATAGAGGCTGGGAATGTATGTCACACGAATTCACAAACAGACAATCACAATTTATCACAAAGTTGAACATAAATGTCAACCAAAAGACAAATCCAAGTCAAGATGTATGCAAATCCAAGACAATTCCTCAAATCAAGTCTCAAATCACACAAAAGATAGCACAAGCACTGATAACAATAGATTTCCAAACACTGAACCCAAAGTACAACAGGTAGCAAATCACTTATCTAACTACTAGAACTTTGAGTCCTTTTATACAAATGCCAAGCAGTTACTAGAATAGACGAAACATTTCCAAGCTTTCTTCCTAAGCAGATTCTGACTCACAGGAGAGGATGGAAGGCTTATCCAAATGCTCTCAACCTTTGATGATGCCTTCTGATGGTCCCTCAATTACTATCTTCCTTATTGGGTCCTATCTGATTTTCTGAATCTCTCTGATACTCCTAGATATGACTGGGTAGACCTTTCCAGGCCCTTGATCATCTTACAAAGAGACTGATCCTAGAGTCATTGTGACTCTAACATTTTCGATCCATGATCACTGAATTCTAGATCAGTGGAGCTGAGCTGATCGACATTATCCTGAGTGCCAGTTCTAGACCAAGCAACTCCTTGACTATTTCCAAGTCCAAGCAGAGTTGAGTCCCAAAGCTTTCCAACTTTCCTGAGTATTTCTCTAACCATTCAACTCTTCTAGTTTTCTAGTTGCCTATTACCATTTGCTTTCTAGATAGTCAACTTTTCTAGATCTTTTGTAGATAGCTCAGTTTCAAATGATATCCTTTCTTTCACTAAGTAAACCATCTGGCAATACCTCATAGAGTCTAGCCAATTCATAAGTTAACCGTATCTCAAGCGATAGCTAACCACGACTCATCAATCCAGTTTTCTAGATCTCTAACACATAGCTTTAACTGTGTTGTAAGCTATTCCTATAATGCAGATATCAAGGCTTAGACTTATATAGAGTATCGAAAGAGTGATTTATAGCCTTAGCAGAAAATCGGTCATATCATCATTGTTGGACACAAACAAAGAGAAATTGTTGTATTTAAGTTGGAAATCTGAGACATTTGTCAAATTTGTTGAAACAAGGTCTAACTTTAGTTTTGTGACTTATCTTGGTTGTAACAGATAGTGGATATGATATTCTGTATCCATATCCATACCTGGCACTTATCTATCCGTGTATCCAGCTGGGTATGCCAACCCATGTCCTTGCCTAGGTGCATGAGCCTGGCTGAGAACGCCACCCTGGTGATCTAGCTTTGTTCTGTGCAGCATGTCCTCAGGAAGGGGTCAATCTTCCCCCATTTCAGTTCAGGGACCATGAGCATCTGTCTGTAATTATTCTCTGGTTTTCAGGCATCTCACTACTTATTAGGGAGCTTTATATGTGTATGTTGGCACATGATGGCAACTTTAAGCTGGATAACCTCATGATGCACAACCTGATTGGTGATGTGTCCCTCAGCAATGGTGAATGTATATTTGTTGGCAGTGACAGTACATTGAGGATGCTGAAAGTTGAGAAAAGCCAAGGGTAAGTGAATGAATGTGTCCATCCAAACCTGCTGACTAATGCTACTACTACTACTACTATTATTATTATTACTTCTAACCACCTGCAATTGCTGATTTAGCAAAACAAAAAGCCTTGTTGAGACCACAAGGCTACCAAAGAAGGAAGAAAACAGCCAAATAGGGTTTACACAGGCATAGGAGGGAGTGCCTGTGCATGGCATGGATGCTTCTTCCCCCACAGCATTGTCAATTTCAAGGCTGGTGAAAGGTATGTATGCTTTTTGATAGGCTTCCAATAAGCTTCAGGCAGGCAAATGTAGATTGCTCAGTCTCTGAGTCTGCAAAGATTGTCATCCCTCAGTATGAGGCAGCACAGAAACTACTACTCATATATGATGTGGCTTGTCAGTGGATTGTGTACCAACAGCAATGATTCGAGTCTAGTGAGCTACTGGAGGCCATTCAGCCGGATATTCTTGCAGCAATTAACAAGTGGCATCTGGGTGCTCATGGTCTAGAATGCTTTTGGGAATACTCCTTGAACTTTATCAAGGGAGCAGGGCAGGTGGATGGCTGTTATGTCCCATGCAGAATGATACTGTCACGAACACTATTCGGTAATGCACTTCCATAGCCCTTGTGCCACAATTTCTGAGGGTGCTCTGAATGTATCTGAAGGGTTCCAACAGAGTTCTGACAGGGACTGACATTACAGAGTCAGGAAGTCAGGAAGTAGGACGGGAGAGTCAGAGAGTGAACAAGAGAAGGTTTACACAAAGACTAGACTGGAAGACAACTAGATTTTTTGTCTCGGTATTACTGACTATGAACGGACTATTTATACTACTACTGAAAGAACTCCAGAGGGTAAGTGAAGTCATGAGGCATACATGTGGCAGGAGATAATCAGAACCAGGTATCAGGTAATTAACTAAGAACAAAAAGAATTATAAAGGTCACCAGTGTCCTGGCTCAGATTGTGGAGCGCTGTTCCAAGTGGTTCTGGAGGGTTGTGAAGTCAGGCTGACAGAATCACAGCAGAAACACGGCAGAAACAGCAATGGACCGTCGGGCATCAGTATCGGACTTGCGCAGCACGTAACAATGGCGAGATACTGGAGATGCTGTGGGCTCAGTTGGATAAGGTTGCAGGATTCATTTGTGGAATGTTGGCAGCACACTAGCAGGAGGTCCTTGATGACCTCATGATGGACTCAAACTGGAAGAAGTTGGTTGGAATGCCTGAGTTCCTTACAGGCAAGCTTGAGTGTGCTTGACTTGATATGGAAGAGACCAGAGAGGCCTTTGAGAGCCTTTCCTGTTCTGTTGGAGTATCATGTGTGAAGAAATGGACTAAGGAGGAGCAGGTGGCATTCTCTGAAGGAGGGATTGGTAAGCAAATATATGAAGTTGTAGAGCCCAAAAGTGAGTCCCATTTACTATTTAATAGTAATATTAATGCTAATAATACTTAGAGGAGAGCCTTGCTGAGGTATCACTGAGGCTGACAAAGACTGAACTGTCTCACCAGGGAGACCTATCTGGAAGCATTGCATGGATAATGAGAGGTATAAAGCTAGAGCAAGCATAGTGAGTCAGCTCTTTATTTTGAAAGGATCCTTATAGTTTAACAGACAGAAATTACTCACTTTGGTTCAGTCCCTCCTAAAAAAACTGTCTGCTAAGCAGGCAACAGACTTGATTGATCACAGAGTGCAGCTTGCAAAGCAGATAACCAAGTTCAACTCTAATCCCAATACCTGATGACCTATTTGATACACTACTGACCAGGAAGATGGTGGTGCTATGGAAGATGCTGATTTTGATGATGAGAAAGAGCTTGATGAGGAAGAGGAGAGAGATGAGGGAGACAAGGAAGATGGAGAAGACAGGGAAGAGACTACCCAGTTGAACTGGGAAGGTGCTGAGAAACTCAATATCCTCCTTCCTTCCTGCTATGTTCCAGATGCATTGAAAGGCAATGGACTCATCCACCTCATCAAGCAAGAGCAGGAGCTGCAGGAAGGTCAGATGAACAATGTGCTCCACTCCTTGAGGCAATCCTTAGGTGACAAGGCATGGCTCCTGCAGAAAAAACTTCGGAATGTAAAAGGCTATAAGAGATTCAACAGTCTGTCATGGACAAAAGCAGAGATGGGTTGCTGCCTACAATTTTGGTTGGAATGCCTTATGCTGGATGGGTGTGGGAGATGGGTGGAAGGTGATTAGCAAGGAGGACATCTGTCTTTCCTCTGAAGTGGCAGAAGTGAATTGGGTTGGCATGAATTGGGAGAAATTACCCTGGCTTTGGCACATTGAGGAAAGTGAAGAGGGAACTGCTGTTGAGATAGAATCCAGCAAATGAATGGAGGAATGTGAGTTGGAGTATTGTTCATACCTAGCAACATTGACCTAGTGACAGTTTACAGAGTGAATTGGCTTCAAGCCAAAGCCTGCTCAGAAAGATGGATTGAGGAGGAAAGATTAGTTATCCATGAAATGGCCTGGACAGTCTTGTGGCTGAAGCAGAAAAAGACCCAGTGGTATGAGTGGGGGACAGCTTTAACAAATGCTCATCTTTTGGCCTATGCAGCCCATCAGGCTAGCCATTGGGATAAGGCAGCCACCCAGGCAGAAAAGAGGTTTGATTGGGTCAGGTCTTTACCCAAAGTAGACTGAAAAAGGAAAAGACCACCCAAAGTAGTAATGTTTGTTGGGTGCTACTTCTTCTACTATTTTCAATGGAAGACATAATGTTTGAAATGGATTTTGGGTTTGAAAATTGCACACTACTGATACTCATCTCAGAAAGAATGCCCACTTTGGTAATGTTACCATGAAATTCCTCTAACAGGAGTAATAGTGGTGAATTGTCCATGCATTAATAATAGTATTAATAATAGTGGTTAGTGGTCACAGATGGTGAGTGGTACTACTATTCTTAGCTATAAGTCACATACTACTAATATTACTAATACTGTAACCTTCAGAAACATGGGAATTTAAACAGTATGACAGTTGTCACATATCACTGCCAGCACATCATCCTTCTTCTCTCCTTGATCTTCAATGAGGTTTCAATCACCAATATAGCATCCTTTTTCTGGTAGACTGGGAAGTTTGTGAAGCAATTTGGGTGATTCAGGTATGGTAACTTACCCATTTGCATCCAGTGACTCTGGTTGTCTTAAACACTGTCCTCCCCACCTTTGTCTATTTATTGTCCTACCTAGTTATACCTTATTTTTTTCATGTATCAACAGCAGCGCTGTATTCATTCTGATTAATTGCCTCTAGGTGTCTGTCTACCTTCCTCCATCTCATCACCTCACTGTTCCTCATTCAGGTGCAAGAGGCCTCCCTTTTCCGACCCAGTGTTTTCAGCCTCCTACCCAAGTCAGCACAATTAGTGTGATTATTATAGAGCCTCTAGGTGTCTGTCTACCTTCCTCCATCTTGTTACCTCACTGTTCCTCATTTAGGTGTGTATCTCGCTCAAGAGGCCTCCCTTTTCCAACCTGGTGTTTTTACCCTCCTACCCAAATCAGCACAATTAGTGTGATTATTATAGACTAGAGGATCAATCAGTACAAACAGTAGGTACAACTCATCTTGGACATTCTATACTATTAGTACTATTATAACAGGCAGGGCAGTAGTACAGTCAGTAGTACTATCAGTATTATGACAGGAGAGTAAGTAGTCCATGTAGGCCAGTAGTACTAATAGTAGTATTATTAGTATTATCTCTGTCAGCACAGTAGTACTATTAGTACTATCCATCTGAGGATTAGTACTATTGCTAGTATTAGTGTTACATCTGTGGGGGGGCAGTATTATTACTAATACTATTATTGGTATTGTGACAGCTAGATTGGCTTCCGAGGTCTCAGTAGTAATAGTATTAGTAATGAAAGCAATACTATTGTTGGCTGAACAGTACTTGGCCAAGACTTGGCCAAGACCCATATCTCTGGATCATAGTATTCTGGCCCTCTCCATGATTTATGAACACTATGGACCAAAGCCACTCTTTAGGCAGCTGATATGGAAGGAAGGGTGGATTCTTTGCTTCTTCAAATCATCAGGTAAGTCCAGTTTATAGACTGATTCAGACAAGAAGCATTTAATGACTGGATAAGGTCCAATAAACTCAACTTTCTTGAATGTTCACACCTGGAGTACCTGCAGCAAGGGACAATGCTGGAGTAGCAGATACAGTTCCCAAGGTGTAAGTAGATGATATGCTCATAGACCCCTCTGCACAGTTGACAGAGGAATAGGATGAATCAGGAGTAGAATACATCCTAGACATTGATGTATTTTGCATTACAGACAATTCAAAATGCTTGAGAGAAGTCGAGCAAGATGCTTGTGCATTTTCACCAATGGAAGAAGGCCCTGAGGCCTGAGATGAGCTCATGCATCCATTGTGAGGACTGTCATTGGTGTTGTTTGAGACTGGGGAAAAGGGTAATGGAATGCTCACTGGATCATCACTATTGCCATACTCTGTACCCATTTCTGCAAGCCTAGTAGCAGAGAGAGTATCTGCCAAAGATTGTCTGCTACAGTTAGCACGAGATTTCTTATCCATAGTTTCTGGGCATAAATCTTGTATAATTTGAACAAAATGTTCAAAAAGATGTAATGGAAAAGTGATAAACCCTTTTCACACCAGAGAACACGACTGAGTTGTGTTCAGTAAGTATATCCAAAAAGTGGTGTGTAGGTAAGAGTTAAGTTAGTCTCATGCTACGGTGGCTAACTATATATAGGTACAAACAAATCACAACAAATATGAGCACAGGTAAGTATAACGTTCAAGAATACCTCATCACACAGGTAACCATTGCATCAGTCCAGCCCCTGAATCATGCCTATGTCCCGCATTGTGATATATCCCCATTTGCCAATGGTCAGTTGGTTGACAGCCTAAGGTCCTTGAAAAAAACAACCCTATATCTTAATTTTTTTCTGGCAGACCCCTTGATTCTTAATTTGGAGCTTAAAGCCATAGCCTTTGATCATTGAAACACTGAAGGAGTCCTTCAACAATTTGAAATGAAACTTGAACTCTGCTGCCAAATTTCGGATTTATGAGCTGGCTGACACCAACCAGTCGGTATGCCCCTATATCCTTGTTAGTCAATCAAGACTCCACCACAGCCAAAATTGAGGGAGCAGATGATTCATCCAACTCGGGAGAAGAGAAGATGTTCTATAAGGTTCCTGCCTCGGGTGCTACAGAATGCTAACTTAGTGTGTGCTATTCTTGTGAATTCTCTTCAGTCCAGCCCCTGAATCATGCCTATGTCCCGCATAGTACCCTGGAACCACGTACTGCTCCAAATGCTTATGAAATAATCGAACTTGTGGCCGCATAAATACAGCATGTAATCATCCACTCGACTCGGCCTCGGAGTCTCATTTGCACATTTAAATTTATTCCATCATGATGGAATAAAATGTAACACCATATAGGAGTCAACAGCTTTGGCGCCCATACTACACGAAAATTTGAACGTTCTGTTCTTTTCATTTCCGGTGTCCGGACCTCAGTAACAACTCAGTACATAATCATTTTGATCCTGTTAACGAAAACGTGGTTACATAAGCAACCGAAGAGTGCGAAAATTTGGATGTTGGGTTGATTACATAACAATAATCACTGGCAGCAAAGAAAGGCAATGAAGGTCCTATAGCAAAATTTGCAGACCTCGAGGGGTTGCTGACAGGTATCGCATGACCTCCAGAATCCGAAGGCACGGCCAGAGGAGGCCGTATTGCTACCTCTGGAATTGGGGCCCACTCCAAGCACAGCAATGATTCGTCTCACCGAGGAGCATCATTACACCTCCCCTCTCCCGTTTATGATGGCAGCCTGGCCTTTACCCTTATAGTAAACTGTCTCGTGATCCTCATTCCAGGATATATAAACACCAATGAAAGGAGCTGTCGATAACAAACTCAGCTCAAAGCCTCAGACTCAGCGGCCTCAGCTTCAAGCTTCAAGTCCCCTTGATTCACAGTTAACAATGCATTTCTCTGTACTTTTTGCCGTTGCCTTTGCTACGATGGCTATAGCTTCTCCAAGTCCAGCTCCTGCCAGTGCTAGGGTAACTATTGCCTGTGTTCCGTTGAGTGTACTACTGATAAACTTTCTAGCAATTGGATTGTATTACGGTGTTTGGGGGTGGGCCAAACCCTTGCCCTGCAGATTATCCCCTCAACTGCAATGGTGCTGGCGACATCACTCTTTGCTGCAGTGTGAGTACCCGGAAATTCCGGATTTGAAATACTGCTGACCTTCACCTTGAAGGGGAGCTGCAGCTGAGGTTTCTCTGCGAGAAGAAGGGTCGCATTGTGATGTAGTCTAATATGTTCTCTGTACTGACCCGAATTCCAATGTGTATTGATTCAAGAGCCTACTATACGTAAATGTGAAAGCGCCAAGAAAGCGCTTAGCCCGACATAAACTCTAAATTTATGATCGCTATAATGATCCTTATTCGGTGCCGAGAATCATGATATTCCAGTTGATGACCAAATATGGAAACATAGCTATTACCCAGGATGTTCCCCGTTTGGCACGATGAAAGGGAACATACACTTGGGCAACAAGTAGGTAGTAGTATGGCCATAACAAAACAAACACTCATACTACAATTTTCAGCCTGCGACTCCGAGATTGAATTGCAATTCAGCATTTGACACACCATCAGCATCCTAATATATTTTGAAATGAATACTATGTAACATTGGCAATTGTGGACAAGCATCGGCAGTACACAAGAGTCGAGTTCAGGCTGTAACAGACAGGTGGAGACGGTGAATTCAAGCTATTGAAACTGTTACATCAATCGGATTTTTATATACTGAAAAGAAAGGAGTAAGGTACCGAGCCTAAATTACTAAGTGATTAATAGAACTGAAAGAGGTAAAGGGATTGTGTTTGAAGTCAGACATATAAGAAGGATCGGAGTACCGAATGTGACGACGAATAAGTAAACTATTACCGAAAGTGGTAGATTAGGTAAGGAAGGTGCCGGATAGCCGATAACGCTACCAAGAGCCCTATAGCGATAGTTTCCATTACTCGTACTCATAACATAAAACGTCGCCCTTGGTGTTCATCATTTCTCCAATTGTGTTTGCTGGGAACATTCCTTCGTTGGGCATCGTGACGTTTAGCTCGTACTGCGTCAGACGTGGAGTCAATGATAGCCTCGATTCACATACCTGCAACATAGGAGGAGCTCCAGTCGGCCACTCATTGAAAAAAGTCAAGTTTGTGACCGGAGAAGCTGTCCCTGCAACGAATGCGTTGGCGTTTTGCTCATGTTTACTCTGCCAATCCGCCCAAATTTTATCGGTCATCTTATCGATAATTAGTGTCAAAGACAAAAGGCAAGCCTGAGTATACTCACCGCATGATGCAACCAAAACAACGGTTCTATAAGTCCCGTGCAGTAATAAAATTCAACGCAAAAACCCTACTTACCATTCGGAGTACGTCCAGAATTGTTAGTGCAATTTGCAGGAGCATTGCCGGGGCAGCGACCGGCCATATCACCCCCTGAATAATCCGATGAGATCTATCGTGCACAGAACTTGACATCTCACCTATTATTCCATGCCCTGAATA
>QLOY01010217.1:0-10743 GCA_003313965.1 Megacollybia marginata
TGACCAGGGAAATTCGTGCTCAGTATCTGTTTGAGAAAGAAGTATCTGAAACTAGATTCCCTCAGTACCAGGATGATACCTTCTCCTCAAATTTCAAACTTGGCTTTTATAGCTACCTGAGCCTATTCGAAAACAGAAGTATGCACGACCCATCTCTTTACCAAGTACTGAATGCCTTGCAGATCTGTTCTGGCGTGTAGCAATTGGTTCATTGTGAGCTCTAGTGTCACACACAGCACACCCTCACAAAGAAATTCAACAGAACCATGTTTTTCCAACAATGGACTGGCGTGAATGCTATCCTTTACTATGGTCAGTAATCTCTTTGATCTGGTGGCGCTCCGTCCCTGACTCTGCCTCAAGCGCCTTCGATATTCCAAGATCTAGGCCTTACGGGTAACACCAATGCCCTCTTAGCAACCGGAGTGGTTGGCATTGCGTAAGAAATAAACCTTTTCGAGCTCATTATGCTTCCATCCATGCAGAATGTTTCTAGCCACCATACCTGCTGTTATTTGGGTTGATCAGGTTGGACGGAAGCCTGTTCTCGTCTCTGGAGCAATCTTAATGGCAATGTGAGCTCGAGTTCCGGTGCCATTACTCACCCAGACTTTTTTAGTTGCCATTTAATCGTAGCCGTACTCACCGGATTGTTCCATGGTTCGTGGGGCGATCATGTCGGTATGCAATCCTTTTGCTGTCGTCTTTGCGATGCTTGACATCTTTAGCGGCTGGATGGGTTGCTTGCGTTTTCGTGTGGATTTTCGCTATTGGTGAGAACATCCAATGTCAGAAACCACACTGTTGACACTGTCGCTAGGGTTTGGTTACAGTTGGGGTTTGTGCTCCGCATCCGAAAAAATTCGCTCTCAGCTGATGGTCTATAGGACCCTGCGCCTGGATCTTGGTCGCTGAGATATACCCATTGAGCGTACGTGGTAAAGGATTGTCGATCGCAGCATCTTCAAATTGGGTGAGTGGCGTTTTTCTTTCGCCATGTCTCTGATTAATTCGGATTAGATGAACAATTTCATTGGCAAGTTCTTATCGTCTTTTCAGGTATCCTTCTGATTTCTCCAAGTTGGACAAGTTACCCCTACCATGCTAACGGTAGGTCACAACCAATTCATAAATACAAAGTTCTCAGATTACTTTAGCATCTGGGTTTTGGGACTTTTGTTTTCTTTGGTGTAAGTCCAGATGTAGATCTATTGGCATTTTTAACCAGGCTTTCTGCAGGCTTTCTCACTCCTCGGCGCGTTCTTCATTTTCTTTTTGGTAACGTCATAAGATTTACTGTTGATATCTCTCTCATCCTTCATAGGTACCAGAGACCAAGGGCGTTACGCTCGAAGAAATGGAGGAGGTGTTTGGAAATGTAGATGGGATGGGGGTCGATGATCTTGCCAGACTTGATGCAATTCACAGGCGGCTCGGATTGGTTGTAGATGGCCACAACGAGAAGCATGATGAGGAATCAGGAAAAGCTTCACATGATGAAAAAGCCTCGTCAGAATGAGCATGTCCATTGATATATGTTTAGTGTACAGTAAGAGCCTAAGGTAAACGTACAATGAAAGCCACGTGATCTTGTTTACTTGTACGCCCACGTGTAATCTCACAATCGGACGCGTGCGGCTCAAGATGTCGCCGTCTGACTACCTTCAGACGTTGAATTCTGCCCAGCTCGAGGCTGTCCAGCATGATCCCACCGTTCCTCTACAAATATTGGCTGGGCCTGGCAGGTATAATTCTCCCAATTATTCCAGCCACTCTGCACCACTCAATATTGCTTACAGTGGAAAGACAAAAGTTCTCACATCTCGCATTGCACATCTCATTCTTGACCATAACACGCCTCCTTCATCAATATGCGCCGTTACATTTACCAACAAGGCCGCCAAGGAAATGAGAGAGCGCCTGATAAGACTAATCGGAAAGGAAAAGACATCTGAACTTAGAATGGGGACATTTCACGCTCTCTGTGCCCTTTTTCTTCGAAAATATCCTCAGAATGTTGGTATAGGAGCTAATTTTACTGTCTGCGACACAGACGAGAGGTGTGTGACGTTATAGCGATATTTATCGTTCGACTCAATCAATTGGTAGCCAGAGGATCATCTCTCCGCTTTTGAAGAGATACACCGAATTTCTGGAATCCAAAGGCTTAGTACTCAAGAATGCAACCGTGCTTTCGTTGATATCAAAAGCCAAAGCCAAGGGCCTTTCAGCGAAGGATTATCTTCTCGAGATTCGTTCTCAGTTCTCAAAAGACGATCATTCACAAGCGCATAATGCGACCTCGGGTGCAAGTGATATATATCGGATAGTGGCCGAGATATATCAGGAGTATGAAGTCACACTAAGACGCAACAACAGTCTTGACTTTGATGATCTCTTGCTCTTTGGGGTAAAACTTTTCTCGCATCACAAACCTGCTGTCAAATGGTGTCGGCACATACTCGTTGATGAATTGTGAGCATTACTCTCGATGTTCTACAATACTCAAGTCTTTGTCCAGCCAAGATACAAACATCACCCAGTATGAGATTATGGGAGCTCTTGCCTTTTCCCACTGCATCACTATCGTTGGAGACCCTGACCAATCAAGTGAGTCTCTTAGCCAACGTGGACACCTAGGGTTTAGTCGCGTATCACAGTCTACGGTTGGCGCTCTGCAGAGGTGGGCAATCTAGCTAGGATGAGAAAAGGCAAGGCTTCAATGCCCATTAGTTGACATACTAATAGCCGCTTAGATTTTCCACGCACAGTGCAAATACTCTTGGAGCAAAACTATCGGTCAACCGGTTCCATTCTCCAGGCCAGTTTGGTAATTGTGGCGCAAGGTACGCATATCACAGTGGCTCGGAAATTTTTATGCGATCATGAGCAGATAAGACTCGTATTCCCAAATCACTCTACACGGCACATCCAAAAGGGATTCGGCCAGTTCTTGCGACCTTGAGCACAGAATACGTAGAAGCAGCGTATCTGGCATCGGAAGTCAAACGGTTTGTCTTCTGCTTTCTTTTCGTGTCCGCTTCACACTGCGCAAGGCTAGTTGCACATACGGGTGGGATGCTAAAATGGGGAGATTTTGCGATTCTATGTAAGGTGTCACTGTGAATCCGGCCCATTTTTGATATCCAGTGCGCTTCAACGCACTTTCCCGCGCTATTGAAAGCGCATTGCAAAAAGAAGGGATTCCTAATCGAATTCTTAACGGGCATAAATTCTTCGAGCGCATGGAGGTGAGCGGTCTTTACGTCTCCTCTTCAACGACTGAGATTTTCTGTTTGTAGATTAAGGATTTATTGGCATACCTCCAGATAGTCGATAACCCTCAATTCGCTCCTGCTTTCAATCGTGCTGTTAACGTTCCTAGTAGAGGTATCGGTGAAAAGGTAATCTTTGTTTTCGCACCTGGACATTTATCCAAGCTTTGCAGACGTTAGCAGATGTTCGTGATTCATTCAGCTTGCAGTTCACTGACGCTTTTCCCGCAGATCAAATCAAGAGCCGAGAAAGCCCAACTCTCTCCACTATCTTTAGTCGAAAAAATTTTTGATGGACGAGCGCCAGATACTAAACCAGCCGTCAAACGGAAATTAGCATCATTTGTGTCCACAATCCGTGCCCTTCGCCAGCTTACGTGCGAGGTTAGCTTATTGTTTATGCTATTGCCACACTTATTCTCACCTCAGCGCGCATCCCCGTCCGCTATCATTCAAAAATTGCTAGATCTCATCGAATACGAGAATCATCTTAGAAAGACGGAGCAAGACTGGGACACCCGTTGGGAAAACGTGCAGGAATTGATCACCTTTGCAAGTGATGTTGAAGGGGAAGTCCAATCTGCGGCACAGGACGAGTAAGTGATTACAATTACTCCGACGAAAGTTGACGTGTTTATCAGTAACACACCTCTCCGTCTATTCCTCCAGGCGTCTATGTTGTCGCCAGAAGGAGACAATCAGAACGAAAATGATAATCCTGATGTAAGACCGAAACTTTTTACTGTATCACGATTGAATTGGTTCAGAAAGTCACAATATCAACATGCCACGCAGCAAAAGGCCTTGAATGGCCAGTCGTCATGGTGCCTTCCGGTAAGTGGAAGTTGGGCACGTACCCGTGGCTGTAATTGTCTTTCAGTGGAGCAACGCACTTTCCCCTTTTATCGCTCCGAGGATATTGACGAAGAAAGGTACGTGTAGAATAACTCCGTCGTCGCGGCCTGACCTTGTATGATAAAGACGATTGCTCTATGTGGCCTGTACCCGAGCGCAAAGTTTACTTTATCTTTCTCACGTTGCGAATCGCAAAGTCGGTGATCAAGAACAAAATCGGGACTTATCTGCTTTTGTTAGTGCTGCCATCAAGGAAAATCCTGTACATAAACTACAGCAAAGCTGTACTCAGTTCTGATTTGTTGACAGAACCTTTTTGCCGACGAGTGTGCAGATCTTTCGGCTCAAGACAGATTTGACATTGCCAAAGTTCTCGGCAGGCCGCGACCTGACGAGTCGTTAGTCCGTCAACAGGTCATTGATTTGTGGGTCTATCGTTGTCACCGTTTTTCCTTTCTCATTCTCAATTATAGCGAATTGAAGCATCTTCCTTCTCAACCTGAAAAACTCGTTTCTCTTGACAACGTACGGAAACCTTTCAGACACGTGCAAAGTACTATAATGCTCCCTGCTTCGACATTAGTGCTAACATAGACTCAGCTAGTGATCCCCCGCCGTATATCATGCAAGCGACTGGGCAATCACTGTTTATGGCAGATTTTCCTTTCCAAGAGCCGTCATCTAAAGTCCCAATCTGGGGCCCATCATCAACTCTGGGATGTTCAGCGATGCATCACAGTCAAATGTCATTCTCAGGCTCGGGTTTACCCATTCAGCGTCCTACAATCGTTTCGCCGAGTAATATCTCTCCATCCACACCGGCATCTGCTTCTAGCCGTTCGGTAAAGGCCGACCAGGCGCAAATTACGCGATCCTTAGTTATCCCTGCACGGCGCCTTTCGATAGTTTCGATGAGCAAAACACCTCAAGGCTCAGTTGCTAACATATCAATGAGCCGAGCCAGCGGTCCTGCCTTGTGTGACGACCGACCACATGAAGACCCGCCGCCGCCGCCGTCACAACCCACACGAGGTGCACCTGTGGCGGGCATGAAAAGGCGCCTTGGTATGGGACGAAGTACGGGCGGGTATTCAAACAAAAAATTCAAGCTACCGACCTGATTGGGAGGGGAACAAGGACATAATAGATGTATATAGAATAAAGCGTGTAAGTAATAGCAATCAACGTTAATCAACACTGAGTGTGAGCAAGTAATAGAAATCTAATTACGCGTCGTCTCGATCTGATACCTACGGATAAGGTCGAGATAACGGCTGGGTACTCTTTTAGGTTGAAATATCTCTTGCAACAGCGTGTTCGCGGTTCACTGTCAAGGCTAAGCTAGGCTGTTCATCAATGATGAATCGTGGAATCTAATCAACTTGCCGGGTGCATGTTCGGCTTCCCAATTCTTCCCACGCCTTCTCGAATTCTGAAGCTCACGCTAGCTCACGTCGAGGAAGGGATGTAGCGATGCCCTGCAACAGTTACGTCCAGCAAACCCTGTAAAAAGCGAACCTGGCTTGAATCGGGCGGTGCACTGACGCGGCAACTGTCCGAAGGGAGTGGGACATTACATGCTTTGCCGCGGCGGATCCAGGGTTGGGTTATAGATTTAGAATTTAAAATTGAGCACGTTTCGTTGCGGGTGGGTTTCTTGAGAACATCGATGCAAAAGATATACCGCACCAGCTTGATTTGGCTTTCATTGGAGTCTTTGACATGAATGTGCAGGCTGCTACCTGGAAACGTTTATGCCCGTGATGAAACTCTAAAATTTCACGATGCGCTCAGGGCTAGGTACACCCGCCGTAATCGCCCATTCACAAAATTTTCTGTCCTCACTAATGCTTGTACTCGGAGATTCGCTCATTTTGGACACGAGTCCGAGTCAAAAGGCAGGCTCCAGCAACAATCAACTATCATCTCCTCCCACTCCTCTCAACTCCAACGGGACTGTCAACATCTCCAATCAAATCCTCTCTGTCAATGCCTGGCATACTCAGCGTATCTGGTCGCGATCTTGATGCCACCTCCGACGCTATTGATGAAGGTGAGCAACGCGACTTGGGTGGCGCGCTTAGTCCTAATCATCCTAGTCAACGTCCTCAAAGGAAAATTGTGGGACGACGAATCCGAGTTTGACCAAGACAAAGACAAGACCCAGTTCCGCAACTACGATGATGCCTGCGACCGAGTGAAAAACTTTTATAGAGAGCAGCATGGCGAGTAGCTGTTCATCGTTGTGGATAAAGCTAAAGTCTTTTCAGAGAAACAGACGGTGGAATTCAACATCAAGGCTCGCGTCGAGTTCAAGAGCAAGGTACGCGCTCGCATGAGCGTGTGGGAGGCAATGGAGATGCTGAATGAACTCGTTGACGAGTCTGATCCCGATACAAGGTAGAATGATCGTGTTTCTGTTGCACCTTCGTTCTGACGAGTCATTTTTTAGTCTCTCGCAGATAGAGCATCTCCTGCAAACTGCGGAAGCAATCAGACGCGATGGAAAACCTGAATGGATGCAGGCAAGCTCCTCATTCAAATTACGGTTCATTCTGAATGATTTTTCAGGTGACCGGCCTAGTTCATGACCTTGGCAAGCTCCTGTTCATGTTTGGGTCCGAGGGGCAGTGGGACGTCGTAGGTGTAAGCTGATTGTTCGCCGCTCTTGCACAGCCTAACATGACGGACAGGATACATTTGTCGTGGGATGTAAATTTTCGGATAAAATCATTTATCCGGAGACGTTCACGGGGAATCCTGACTCGCAAGATGTTGTGTATAGCACAGAGTACGGTATCTATGGTATGTCCTCCGCTTTCGTAGGACGTCGCTGACATTATGGATGACAGAACCAAATTGCGGGCTTGATAACGTGATGCTCAGCTATGGCCACGACGAGTATCTGTACCATGTACTCAAGAACCAGTCTTCTCTTCCACCAGAGGCTTTGGCCATGATTCGATACCACTCTTTCTGTGGGTAGTTCAACAATCGCGCACTCTCTTTGTCTGATTTTGTTTTCAGATCCTTGGCATCGCGAAGGCGCTTACAGTCATCTCATGAACGAACATGATAAAGCCATGCTCGCTGCTGTACAGGCATTCAATCCTTATGACCTATACAGCAAGAGTGACGAGCCATGCGAACCTGCCAAGCTAAGACCTTACTATGAAGGTCTGATCGCCAAGTTCTTCCCTCCCGTGCTTGACTGGTGAACGTGGAACAAACTTCAAGTCTGCAGTTAAATTATTGCAACTACCTGTAGCCCTAATCTTGATAATGATCGGTAGATAAGATAAGATAGGATCAAACCGAATACCTAAATTATTACTTTTTTCGTCCCGCCTTCATGATACCAGAGAGCACTCTGCCGTATCCGCCCCTCCATAATGACAAGAAATTTATAGTGTTGTCCGACTGGTTGGCATCAGAATCAGCAAAGCTTGACACCTCGCTTCACGGTTTTTCAGGGATGGCACCTTGACCACCTTTGATTCCAACGATTGTAAGTCATTCAAGTCAAATCTAAACTGCTCACGACCGCCCAGTTTTGACGGACAATTATGGTTATGGAAAAGATCTGCGAAGACAAGGCAATCTCGACGTCTTGGCAGGAAAGACAACGTTCAGGTTAGTTCTTGGCGCATGCTATTCTTCCCAGTCCCACAATCTGGTAGAGATGCTTTCCGTGAGATGCTGCAAAGCGTCGTTGCCAATGGTCATTCGTTCGCTGAATGCAAAGAAATCCTCCGCCAAAGTACGTCCCAGGATTCAAATTTCCTTCGATCTTATCGATGCTTAGACATCAAACTGGACCCCGGCTTCAAGGTGTTCCATGCTTGGTGCAAAGCTAATGATGTGCCTGTCGTCATCATCTCGAGGTAAAAGGATGTCAGTGAAAGACCAGTGCTAAACTGAATGCAGCGGTATGGCCCCACTAATCCGCTCCGTATTGTCCCATCTCCTTGGGGACGAAGCCGCCGCTGAGATTGATATTATTGCAAACGACGTGCAGAATCCTGATGGCAACCAATGGGCCATCCAGTTTAGACACCCGAGCAGGTACGTCCAAGATTTACCTCAGATTCGAAAAATCAATTCTGGCTAGTGGATATGGTCACGACAAATCGCAGGCTATCCTGCCGTATAGACAGATGCAAAACCCTCCCGTTCTTTTCTTCTTCGGAGACGGCGTGTCAGGTTCGTAAAATTAGACCCTTTGGCTCGTGCTACCCTTCAACAGATATGTCTGCTGCCAGACATGCTGACATCCTTTTTGTAAAGGACAAGGAAGACGGAGAGAATGATCTTGCTGTCTACTGCACTAGAGAAGGAATCAAGCATATCCTATTCTCAGACTTTTCACAGGCCCTTCCCGTTGTTCAGTCTATCGTGAATGGGGACAGGACAAAGGATGAGGTGCTAGCAGCTTAGACATACATAGATATACACTATTTTTAGAACTGCACACGGAGCTTGACTCTCTCGTTCTTGTTGCGCGAATTGCGATGCTGCGACGAGCAGGCCGTGCACGAGAGTCTTTATTCTTCACAGTGACGCGTTGTTATCATGACGAGTCCTTTGGTTTCAGAAAGCCCAGGGCATTTTCCATACCGGACTACACTCCAGCACAGCTCGAGAACCGTAGTCGCAACGCAGCTCTGTTGCGCTACGTAGACTCGGTCAGAACTCATGGCCATCGCGCTGCTCGAATCGTATGTTAGATCTCACCAGTGGTTTACCGGAGAAGCTACACATGCCCTTTAGGATCCGTTAGACCTCATTCAACGCAGAGAAGTAGCTGCACTGGATCCTACCCGTTATGGTCTCACGGACAAGGTATCACGCTCGTATTGAATACGAACATGGCTCATTAGAATCTCTAGCTCCAGAAATATAACGTAAACGGTATCGTTTGGAAAGATCCTATGGATTTGAGCCGTCCGCGTCAAGACGCGGAACAATGGTGGTCCTTGGAGGAGATAACTCAGCATTTGCGTTCATTGTACATTGGCCGTATTGCATATGAGGTATGCCACGTCCCCCGACTCGTGCTTATATTCTGATGACTTCAGTATATGCATTCACCTTCCAAAACTGAGCGTTTGTGGTTCTCACATTACCTAGAATCAAGTTCCGATCTACCTGTTGTTGATAACACAAAGAAAAGACGAATTCTTGGGCTTCTGTCTCGAAGCGAGGTGTTTGACAACTTTTTACAGCTCAAATTTCCTAGCCTTAAACGTGTATGCTTCAGCTATTCATCTCTTTCAATGGCGAGCTGATTGACTAGTATGGACTGGAAGGCGCAGAGTCTATGCTACCTGCTCTCGATTCTCTTTTCAATGTTGCAGCTCAAGGTTATCCTACATACTGCTCGCTCGTGCTCGGCACTCACATATAACCTCAGCATCGATATCTCATATCGTCCTTGCGATGCCACATCGAGGTCGTCTTAATCTTCTCACAGATCTTCTCAAGTTTTCTCCTACTGCTCTCTTTCACAAGATCAAAGGCAATTCTGAACTGCCAGAAGAGTTGGGAGCTGAAGGGGACGTCATAAGTCATCTTGTGTCTTCCGCGCAGATCGCCTATGAACAGATAGAGGCGCCAATCAGAGTTTCTCTCCTTCCAAACCCTTCCCATCTCGGTGTGTTGAAAGTACTTCGACAAATGCGTTGTGACCTTTTTCAGAGGCCATCAATGCCGTGGCTTTAGGAAAAACTCGAGCAAAGCAATATTCACTGCTCAAAACTTCTTCCGCAGACTGCACTCTTGGTGACAAGGTGATGTGCGTGCTAATCCACGGCGACGCTAGTTTTTCGGGCCAAGGTGTCGTCATGGAAAGTCTAGGCTTGAGTCAGCTACCGCATTTCACCAGCGGCGGCACTGTTCACATTGTCGTCGAGTACGTGAAGACTCACCTTCCTAATATTCATGCTCACTTCTATCACAGTAACAAGTCTGTTCACCAGACGCTTGTTTTGTTCTGGCTGACTTGTTCGTAGCATTGGGTATACCACCCCAGCCACCCATGCACGTTCTTCACTTTACTGCTCGGATGTCGGAAAGATGATCAATGCTCCTGTTTTGCACGTGAATGGAGACTACCCCGAAGGTTTTTGACTATCCTTGTTCAATGACCAGGATGTTTATGAATCTTATCGCTTAGATGTTGTCAAGGCTATGGAGATTGCGTTCCAATATCGACAGTACTTCCGCAAAGACATAATCATAGACTTGATCTGTTATCGACGATGGTAGGTTTATCTGTATGCGCTTGCTTCACTCACAACCGTTCAAGGGGGTAAGTATTTGGCACACTTACCGGGTTGGAAGATGACTGTTATAGTCACAATGAACTCGATCTGCCCAACCTGACAAATCCTCTTATGTACGAGAAGATTCAATCCCGAAAGTCTGTACCTCAATTATACGAGCAAAAGCTCGTGGTAAGTCGACTATCGGGTTTTTATCTTATTCTTGACTGGGGTTGACAGGCTGAGGAAGCAATGACGGCGGAAGACATCATGTCTCTTCGTGCTGATTACAAGGCGTATCTGGATACAGCATTGACCCAAGTCCCCTCTTATCACCCAGAGTCTAATAT
>QLOY01010245.1:0-18287 GCA_003313965.1 Megacollybia marginata
CAGTCTTTGGACTCATGGTATGTATACTCTCGCTTTGGACAGACAATGACACATTTCATAGCAACAAATGAGCCCCTGAAAGTTGACATACCACTTTAAAACACTTGATTCTTTACTTTATGATCTTGCTTTGTCTTTGTCTTTGCATTGATTTATAACCAGGCAAGCTGATTAAGGAAGAGACCATCAATGAGGCAATGTACAAATAGGGATGTGTCAGATCAGAGGATCTGAAAGGAGGGTGCCCTAAGACCCACTACTAAAGTAGCAAGAATGTCTTCTCTCAATTGTCAGCATAGGAGAGCTGACTGTGATGCACAGAAATCACCATTAACTTGGCAAATCTGCCTCATTGGGACATTTTTAAGAAATCCAAGATCTGTGCTCAAATTGTGATTGAAGACACACTTGCTGTTGACAGCTTGAATGACAAAGAGGATTCCTGGAAATTAAGTATTGAATGTAACATGTGAGTGAGCTATCATGCTGATTGATCAGAAATTTGAAGACCTTCTAATGTGTTGATTCCAGGACTTAATGATATTCTCCATATCCCACTGGACAATCTCACTCTGAAACAAGCATGGGCATGGCATGAGTTCCTTCAATTGGTTGTTCTATTGGCATTGCTGACCTTCCTTCATGATTGAAGGCATTAAGACCTTCTGACAGGCAAGACATGGTGATGGGATGTGAAGATGTGCTTACCAGCATTCTGAAAGATCTCTGGTCCCATGTAGTACATCCCAATTTAGAGGCACTTGCCATTACTGTGAGTTTTGATATTTCTAAAGTTTACATTTATTTCATTTGATATAAGCCAGTTACTGTACCATTTTAAGCAGTTCAGCAGGTCATGCATCACATTTAAAATAGTTTGCTGAAATTTCATAGGTCACATAGGGATCTCCAGATAGTCCAGATAAGTGGTCATGAATTATATATATGCTCATTGCAAGTGGAAAACAATGGTAGTAACTTTATAAGTGGTAGTATTACAGACATCTAAAATGTTTTTGATAGAGAATACTGTACCAATCAAGTCAAGTGTTCAGTGGGTGTTACACGTTACACCAAGTGTTCAGTTACACAGGTGTTCAGTTCGGCCATGTGACTGTTACACCTTCCTAAAGGGGTGCAAAGCACCCAAAATTTTGGGCATAAGCACCTGCTATGGCACTGTAACTGTAAGAATTTTATGGCTCCTCGAAATCCACCAACTCTATCGCCAACTTCACGCATTCCCTTATCGCTGTGTACACACGTTCAACACGTGTTCATACCTTTGTTGCCTCGGCTTCTGGCCTTCTCAGGCTTTGTACAGTACCATATGACTACCACATGTCCTTATCTATACCTCGGTCCCCCTGTATATAAGTAGGGACAAGTTCCTGTATATTCTTTAGTTTCGATATTAGTTTCTTCTCCTGTTCGTCAAACGGAGTGAACTACTTGAACTATGAGTCAATCGACATTGTGTCTCCATTGATTTGAACAGTTCGTTAACAAAATATCGAAACTAATCATCGTTCACCTCGTTCACTACGTTTATAGTGCCCTACGCCTTCAACGGAAGCATCCCACGCTCTAGCGACTTCTACACCAATGTTGTAGAACGTATCATTGTCAACGGCTTGTATCCGCCAACAGCATTATCCGCAGAACAGAAATTTGAATTCGACAGAAGCATACTCACGTTGCTTCTACTTAACAATCGACCAGGATACAAAGCAACCAAGATCTACAGAATCTTATGCGCAAAACCCAATGACATCGAAGTAGGCCACGTCTGCCTGCATTCCACCGAAGAAGAAAAAGTGAGCATCTGACGTCTTCTATTCGTACGCGAAAGCACTGACTTCTTCCTTCGACAATACAACGTCCACACCAGAAGAAACAGACACCACATTCGAAACCTTCACTATCAACCCTACTAAACCGCCACCATTCCTCCAAAACCTTTCACCACTCTCTTCAGATACGGGATTCCGGTAACAGAAGACGAAAACAGATATTTAGTCGAGGACTTTGGGTTACCTCTTCATACTGAACAGAATATAAATGTCTGGACAGCACAAGCGCAAGCTGCTTATGGAAGAGACGCCTATGTAAAGTTCGACCGAATAAGTATCAGATACTACGTCCTAAGACGAACCGGAACACAAACAACATCCATCGAAATCGGACACATAACCCGGTTCCATACTGAAAATGAGCAAGTTTACATAAGCCAGATCCAGGAAACCGATAGAACTGGAACACACCTTCGAATTCTTAAAGAAACACCGACATTACCACCAACACCGCTTCCAGAAGCCTCAACCTCCATATTAGGGATCGGACTTACAGAATCCCCGGCTCAGATAGAATCTCAAGACAAACCATCTGATATTTACGAATCAGACACAGAAAAACAAACAGTAATACAAGAAAATCCTGACGAACCACCATCGGGACCACCATCTTCCGATTCACCAACATCTTCAAACACCCCGTCAATCCCATCTCCACACAGACCCCCTTACAACTCTCCCCCAGACAATTCTCCACCAAGAGGAAATTCACCAACAGGCCCTCCACCACCTCCACCACCATTTGGACCGCCACCACCACCACCACCTCACAATCCACCTGTAAACATGGCAGCACAACCTACTCATGCTAAAATCAACCTGGCAGAAATGCCATCCATCTTTGACGGAAAAGACAAGTCACAATGGGAATCCTGGAGCGATTCCGTTTTTAACTACTTCGAGGCCTATGAAAACGAACTTACAACCGACAAAAAGAAAATCTTGTTCATGGCCAGCCTTCTCAAAACAAAAGACAATTCGCCCTGCCCAGCATCGGATTGGCTCCGAGTTTGGAGAAAGGCTAACACAGATCCTGCCACTCGCCTCCTAAATGCTACAGCTACTTGGAACGACTTCTTCACCTCGTTACAAGAAAAATTCGAAGATCGCACGTTAGCAGAAAACACGCTCCACCGGTTACAAATAATTCAACAAGGCAAAACTCCTCTCCGCGACTTCCTCACCAAGTTCGACATCCTAGTGGGATTAGCCAAAAAGGGAAGTGCT
The DNA here is from genome assembly GCA_003313965.1 of Megacollybia marginata. NCBI lineage: Eukaryota > Fungi > Basidiomycota > Agaricomycetes > Agaricales > Porotheleaceae > Megacollybia > Megacollybia marginata. The sequence goes on from QLOY01010245.1 coordinate 3,081, forward strand.
ACGGATCACGACCTACTCATTTCAATCCTTCGACGCACCATCAACAAAGATCTAATCACGATCTTATATCACAGTCCAAATCCAGTCACCACGGATTATCCTGACTTTTGTAAAGCGCTTATCCAAATTGACGACAACCTAAACATGCAAAAGTTTAATGCCAATATTCAGTCAGGACGAAGTGGTTCTTCCTCCTCTTCCAATACTAGTAGCGGATCATACACGGCACCGTCAAACTCGTCAGGAATCCCAATGGACATTGACCGGTACAAAGGAACGAATCGATGCTTCAATTGTGGAAAAATCCCGAAACAAGGAGGAAAAACCACACTTTAGTAAAGACTGCGTCGAACCTTGCCAACACTGTGGTAAAAAACACCCCGGCAAAAGATGTACAGACCGACCTCGATCAAGGAAGTTATTCAGTCGCGCAGCCTTCCTTGAACTCGACACCTCCGTCATGACTGAAGATGACAAGAAAGCAGTCAAGGAGAAATTGGGTTTTTAAATGGGAACGAAGGTGACGCGACTTCAGATTCCCCAAATATGCATGATTCCCTTGTAAGTACTCACTGTAACGAACACTCTGAAAAACGAGTGTTGTACTATAAAAATATTCTTTTCCCCCACCTACAGGAATCTAGCGTCAAAGGCACAGAAAACGGTAACGGTGGATCAGCTGAGTATAAAAACTCAAATGATCGAACGGGTCAGGAAACTTCCAAAGTAAGCTCAGGACAAAGGAAGACAATGATTGAAGAAGTAGAAGACGAAGAGTCACCTTCTTCAGATCACTTCCGGGTGGCTAAAAAAGAAGTTCCTTCGGGACCCAAGATCAGGGCTTCCTATGATGCACGAGGCAGAACGGAAAACCCAATCAAGAAGCCGACCTCAGAGGCAGACGCAACAAAGTCTGACGTTGAGGGATTTGCGGGCGAAAAAGAATTTCCGCATCTACCTTCCTCTGAAAAACCGAAGCCCTTTTCGGCCTTATGGATACTATCACGATTACGGGACCTTGCTGCAGAAGCAGGAATAGGAGTGCTTCGACAATGGGTGCACAACCAGAAACAACGAGAAGTATCAACCACGCTCATCCGAGTGTTACTAAACGTATCAACACACGAAGCACTGGACATTCTGGAAGATCTTCACGAACCAAAGAAATTCATATTCCGAAAGCAAGCGACTTCCTCAGAAAGAGAGTTAATGAAAAACATCGAAATCATGGACACCGCTTCGAACATCACCATCAGAGTCAAAAGTTTATTCGACAGTGGTTGTACAGGATCCTGTATTAGCCAACGACTAGTTGACAAAAAAGGACTAACCACCCACAAATATGAACACCCGATTAAGGCATATAACACAGATGGTACAGAGAACAGTAACGGCAAGATCACCGAATATGTGGAAGTTTGGATGGCAATAGATGAACACATGGAGATAATTCAATTAGCGGTCACCAATCTAGGAAGATCGGATGTGTTCATAGGACACGAGTGGTTACACGCTCACAACCCAGAAATCGACTGGTTCACAGGAGAAATGAAATTCACATGATGCCCGCCATCCTGTACCAATCATCAAGACGACTGGGAATGGGAAGAAGGAGATCGCTTATGGTACAAGGAACAGAAACCTTCTCAAAAAATCAGATGAATGGACTGGTACATACGAGCCCACGAATCTATCGCAAACAAGCTAGCAGCAGCCGCGAACTCTGAAGGGAAGAAGTCTGCTCAAATACCTGAACACTATGCAGGTTTTGAGGACGTATTCGAAAAAGAAGACTTTGACACCTTACCGCCACGACGACCCTGGGACCACGCTATAGAATTAAAACCAGGATCAGAACCCTCTGGGTGTAAAGTATACCTGCTAAACCCAGAAGAACAAAAAGAACTAGATTCTTTCATCGACGAGCACCTACGAACCGGACGAATTCAATCCTCTAAGTCATCAATGGCTTCTCCATTCTTCTTTGTAAAAAAGAAAGATGGACGACTAAGACCAGTCCAGGATTATCGAAAACTAAACGACATGACAATAAAGAATCGATATCCGCTGCCATTAATCTCAGACCTCATTCATAAACTAAAAGGCGCTAAGTACTTTACCAAGCTGGATGTACGATGGGGATACAATAACGTTCGAATCAAGGAAGGCGATGAATGGAAAGCGGCCTTTCTGACCAATCGAGGACTATTCGAACCATTAGTCATGTTCTTTGGTCTAACCAATTCCCCGGCAACATTCCAGACCATGATGAATGAACTATTACGAGACTTAGTAAACGAAGGACATGTCCTGGTATACATCGACAATATCCTTATCTTCACTGACAACCTGGAAGATCATCGAAGGATCGTACGACAAGTCTTGACCATCCTCCAGAAAAATCGCCTATACCTCAAACCAGAGAAATGTGACTTTGAACAAGAGATGATCGAGTATCTAGAGCTCATAATCTCACACAACAAGATCGAGGTAGACCCTGTCAAAATCGCAGGTATTAAAGAATGGCCAATCCCAAGAAACCTCAAGGAGACGCAGTCCTTTCTAGGATTCTGTAACTTCTACCGCTGATTCATTAAGGAATACAGTCACATCGCTAAACCTATGACCAAGCTAACAGGCAAAGCACAATGGAAGTGGGAAATGGAACAGCAAAAAGCCTTCGAACACCTAAAAGAGGCATTATGCACGGCACCGTGCCTACAAATTCCAAACAACACAGGAAAGTTCCGACTAGAAGCTGACGCCTCGGAAGGAGCAGTGGGAGCGGTACTGTCACAAGAACAAAATGGGAAAATGCACCCCATCGCATACTTCTTGAAATCGCTAAGTGAGACGGAATGAAATTACGAAATCTACGATAAAGAAATGCTCGGAATCATGCTATCCTTAGACGAATGGCGACAATTCCTAATGGGAGCCGAACAGACATTTGAAATTTGGACCGATCACAATAATCTACAATACTTCAGACAACCACAAAAGGTAAATCGCAGGCAGGCTCGATGGATAACAGAACTGGCAAACTATGATTACACCCTCCATCACAAAGCCGGATCTCTAAACAAAAAGGCAGATGCCTTATCTCGAAGAGTGGATCATGATATGGGAAAAAGCGACAACGAAAATTTGATCCTACTGCCAGATCAGGTTTTCAGAGCCACCGCTTGGAATCTGGAGCCAAATCCGTACGAAGAGGAAATCCGACTACACCAGGGCAAAATCGACAACTCTGTACAAAGAGCTTTAGCCTATGGCGAAAAAGGATGGAAACGAGAGGGAGACTTTGTTTGGTTCGAAGGAGCCTTATACGTTCCAAAAAATCAAGAGCTATGACTTAAGATCATCCGAGATCACCACGATCCTGCTATAGTCAGACACCCGGGACCTCATAAGACTCAAGAACTGATCATGCGCAACTACTACTGGCCAAGGATGATGGATTTAATCAAACGATACACGGACGGATGCGAACCCTGCCAGCAAGACAAGATAGACAGAACAGCACGTCACGCACCATTAAATCCAATGAAAGCCCCTGAACGACCATGGCAAGTGGTCAGCTGCGACATGATCAGCCCTCTTCCAGAGTCAAATGGGTTCGACGCAGTAGAAGTCTTCGTAGACTTATTCACAGGACAGGCACATATGGAGCTCACGCATACAACCCTGACAGCAGAAGGATTCACAAACCTCTTTCGAGACAGAGTCATACGTTATCACGGAGTCCCAGAAATGCTGATCTCAGACTGAGGACCACAAACAGTTGCTAAACATTGGAAAGCAATATGCGAAAAATTAGGAATACGACGACACCTCAGCACAGCGTATCATCCAGAAACGGATGGACAGATGGAGAGAATACATCAAGAGCTGGAAACATACCTTCGAATCTTTGTCAACTACTATCAAACCGACTGGAGCTCATGGATCGCGTTAGCCGAATTCACTTTCGGAAATCACCTAAGTTCCTCCTGAAAGTATAGCCCCCTATTTCTGGATCACGGTTATCACCCGAACATCGGAACCAATACTACACAAACGAATAACCCACGAGCCAATGAATGGGTAGACCGATTGCAGAAAATTCGAGAAGATGCAAAAGCTGCTCTAGAACTCTCCAAGAAGGCAGCAAAGCGACAGTACGATAAACACAAGGCTGGTTCGATCGAATACAAATCAGGAGACCTAGTTTGGCTAGATGCAAAAAACATCCGAACAACCAGAAACTCGGCGAAACTAGACGTATTACGACATGGACCATTCATTGTCGAAGAAAAAGTCGGGACGTCGGCATATAGGCTGCAACTGCCAGACGACCCCTCATGGAAACGGAAACATAATGTGTTCAACGAACGACTCCTAAAACCATATATTCAGCCAATCAGCGAACACCAGAAAAATACATCGCGACGACCAGGACCCATTGAGGTCAACGAAGCAGAGGAATACAAAGTAGAAGCCATCTTGGATTCGAGAAAGCGAGGATGCGCAATCGAATATTTGGTCAAATGGGAAGGATACCCACATAGCGACAACACCTGGGAACCACGAACAAATGTGGGACACGCCGCGGAATTAATAACGGAATTTCACCAAGAACACCCTATGAAGCCAAAACCAAATCATCCGATCAGAGGGCTAGTACTAGCCATGACACCGGAAATCAAGGGTTCATTACGACCAATGTACGTTATGACAAATCCGCCAGGTATATATACGCAACAAACCACCAAAACTATATGCCCCAAGGCACAGCCACCAACAACATCTTCATCACTTCCGTTAATTGGAGACAATTGATTGCAGAAATTGCGCTAGGAACACTCGCCCTCCTCTTAATAATCGTAACATTCATGGACGACCCACCATTCAACCCCCCAGTCATTCCAATCCTCTTCGGTATCATTTCCTTCACTGCCGGCAGCATCATCCTCGTCTTTCTCTCCTGGGTAACAGCTTGGTATATGGGATGGGGACGCTATCGATACAGACGCGAACGACGATCACGACAACTACAAATCCCCGCTCCACTTTACATTCCGCCATTTCAACACAGTGTTCCCGAACCACCTGGACGAATCGACTCACCAACATTAGGATATCCCATCATTCACGTCATGCCCACCGAACCAGACCCGCCGCACCCAGACTTCCCGATCATTGACGGGGTACTACAAGATGTTGACATTATGATGCCTCATTGATTATGGGGACCATAATCTTAAGGGGGGGGTAATGTAAGAATTTTACGGCTCCTCGAAATCCACCAACTCTATTGCCAACTTCACGCATTCCCTTATCGCTGCGTACACACGTTCAACACGTGTTCATACCTTCGTTGCCTTGGCTTCTGGCCTTCTTGGACTTTGTACAGTACCATATGACTACCACATGTCCTTATCTATACCTCGGTCCCCCTGTATATAAGTAGGGACAAGTTCCTGTATATTCTTTAGTTTCGATATTAGTTTCTTCTCCTGTTTGTCAAACGGAGTGAACTACTTGAACTACGAGTCAATCGACATTGTGTCTCCATTGATTTGAACAGTTTGTTAACAGTAACAGTGTTCAAAACTGGAGTGTTACCTGTTATACAAGCAAAAAGTGTTCAGTCTAGTGGCCTGCATTACACGTTACTGAACACTTGACTTCATGGGTACAGTAATGTCAAACCTCATACAAGTAATATTCATATGATCCTTGATAATTTATAGCCTCATCCCCAGGCCCTTTGAGTTGACATGAGGAAACCTCGTTCAGAGGGCCTCGTAAGATTTCAAAAATAACTGGCCCTAACAGATTTTGCTGGTGCATAGGATATTCACGTGCAGCCTTCACACTTGTACTTACTTATCAGCATGTCATCCTGCCTCTGATACTCTCCTGTAGACTCAGATACCCTTCAGAATAACTTATAGCTCCTAGCTCATGCTCTTGCCTTCCTAATTCGTCCTCTATGCTTCTACATAATGGATAATTCTGAGGCTTTGCCAGACCTTCTGAAGAAGTCTTTTCGCAATGATCAGTACTCTGAAACCTGTAATATTATCTTTGCAGCATCACTCAACAACATGAAAATGCAAATATGATCCCTCCCTACACTCATTCCATTACTTCCCATCCAGTTTCTTGACTCCCTTCCCATTACACAGCAAACTCGAGCATACTGTTATATCCTCATTTGTTGGGCTGTCACAAATCAGACTCAGTGCCCCAAGGAGATGCAATTGAAGGCCGTGCTTGTGCTCTGGCAATGTAACCTTACTTACTTGTAAATGGAATGTGTTCCCACTTGTTGCCTTTCATGCCTGATTCACTTGACCAAATCTATTGGGTGAATAAGTGTATGTAAGGTGAATGAGTGTGCATAAGTTGTAGTTATGGTCATGTGACTGTTACAAGTAAATAAAAGAGTGCTAATGATGTAAGTACTGTTACACCCTCCCCCACTAGACCAAGTCCGCAGGCGAGGGTCTATACAAAAACGACAAGTTGAAACGAGTGTGTGCCTGGTAAGCCCAGCTCATATTCCAGATGAAGTAGACAGTCCCATTTCCTCAGTTGGGGGGAGATGTACAGTCAACTGATTGTCCATCTCCCCATAGTTGAGGCCATCGTCTATGTCCTGAGACGGTGGAGCATAGTCAAGGTCTTGACAGACCTGTATTGGATTGGTTGAGCCACAGATGCTTCCCATGGTATCTTCTGGAGGTTCTTCTGACTCGCTTCATATGAGATCCATTCGAGTTGTGATGCCACTTGCCATTTGCATTTCTCTTGTTGGGTGAGGAGGATGGTACAGATCCCATCCTCTAGGAGTAGTATCCCAATCCGCAGCAGGACTTTGAACATCCCGAAGTAATTGAGCCCAACTTTGTGCTTGTTGTGACTCATACTGATGGTGAAGTTGGTACTGCACGAACCACACTAACATGGATCAAGCCCATTCGAATGCATCCGACATGTCATCATCTGTTACCCCACACTCTGCAAGGTGTCATGCAATGTCGGATTGTGATACTCTGCCATATGCTGCCCTTGTGTACGGTTGAAGGTTACGTGTAGGAGCAACCTCTGCCCCTGCCGCCAACCTATAGTCTTGATACCCATCCCAGGTACCCATAATAGCAAGCAAGTGATATAGCCACCACTCTCGTGTGTCTGTCCCAGTCCACTGAGGTGGTATGTTATCGATGCGGTGTGGTCAAGTAAACCATGTGATTAACCCTGCTCGTAAGAAAGGGAGATAGACCCTTTCATCCACAATCCTCAACACTGGATTGTACTCCAAATGTTGATCACAACGCTCCAACACACTATCAGCCCAGTCAGTTATAGGACTGTCTGGTCCCAATGGCGCTCGATAGTTGGACGATGTGTTTTCCTCATGTCGTCGATCTTTCAATTCCTGTTTCTCCCTTCTATAAATTTCCTGCCTCTCTCATCCACGCAGGAGGAGTGTGTTGCATTTGTCTTTCGAATTGCCTAACCCACGCTGGTACCCACTGGCGTGCCTTCAGATCTTGCCCAAACGAGAAGTGCTTCAAGTACAGCACCTTCTGCACAAGTAGTACTCCCCGGTTTGCCCAGTACATCATTTCTGCTTGTGACTGAGGATTGTCAAATCGTGTGGGGATGACTTCCCCAGGCTGAATTGGTCCTGTCCTCAGTTCCAGTCTGCTCTGTAATGAGGCACTTGAGCTTGGTCTGGGTGCAGTCGGCACCGTCAGTCTCTCTGCTAGTGAGATTCTCTTGCTTACCGAGTCTGGGTCCCTACCAACAGGGCTCTGGTTGTCCCGTCCTCATTCCTCTGCAGGTGCCAACGTAGGTGGTGCTATGTGCGGATCAGGTGAAGGACTCCTCAATGGTGTCCTTGTGGGTGTGGTTAAGCATGGGTTTCTTCCTTGCTGCTCGTCCATATCAGAGTAGTCCTCGCTATCCTCGTCTGACGTGGTAATATCCTTGTTTGGACTTTTGGGACACTGCACCTGTCGTCTCTTCTTACGATCTTTTCGTAGCTTGCTGAGGAGTTGATTTACTGACGCCAGAGCCTTATGCTTCGCTTCTCCTGCCAACCACGAGTATACTCGCTGCCACTCACTTTGTCGTACCATCAACTCATCCTCCAACTTGGTTACCTTCTTCAATCGATCATTGTGCACTCGATTGATTCTCCTCTGCACTCCCCTTGAGAACTATCTGAGAAGATGATTCCGTTCTTCTCGATAAGCATTCATTGTATCCCTAATTCTAATTGACCATCCATCTGATCTGATGGGAAGAGGTCCAATCTGCACTGCCTGTGCCTCTTCCCGCTGTTCTTCTGTTGATTCCCTCAGTGGCGATACCATCACCACATCTGCACTTGGAGGTCGAGTACTCTCCTCTGTGACGGGCATTGGACTTCTCCGTGATCTCTCCTCCGTTGGCAGAATCAGGAATGGTCGTCAGGGGACAGAGTGTATTTCTCTGTCTGCCTCCTCTTGTGGATACCTCCTCTGTTCCAGTTGAGGAGATCTACGTGGATTTCCCCACCTACTCGTCCCTGGATCTCTCTCCCTATAAGGAGGGGTCCACCTGCTCTCTCATTGAACCCTGTCCTCTTGCCTTCTCGATTGTGATTCACGTTCGAGATCTACCACCCTTTGTTGTGACTCCTCCAATTCTATCTGTACCCTGTTTCTTTCGAGCTGCATCACCTCGATTTGCTCTGCTTGCTCTAACATTCTTCTACACAGGAACTCTACCTGCACTTCCCGTTCTTCCAACTGTAATCGCAGTGCCACTGCACTTGTTTGCACTGTGGTACCTGTTGCCGTATTCCCCACAGTTGCCGTGATGCCACCGGTGGTTCTTGCGGCATTAGAATTTGTGGCAGATGGTCTTGTCTGTCCCTGCCCTCCCCCACTAGGTCGATTTCCCATTCGACCTGAGTTGTTTTGATGAACAGAGTCCTGTTCGTCTCGGTTGGTGTTTTTGTTGTTGTTGTTCATGATAGCTTTGTGTGAAAATTATACACATCATGTGGTTGGATTCTCAGCCTTCTGTCCATGTTCCGCTGACAGATTCTGTCAAGTTAGTTCTACTAACTCTATTGTCGTTGCTTCGGTTTCCTTCCTCAGCGTGTGTTCTGACAAGGTAGGTTGTCCACCTTGTCCACTCCCTTCAGTGCTAGGTAATCATCTAGCGCACTGTTTTCCTCCATGTTCCACCACGGAGACCATCCTTTATGTCCGTCTCCCAAATAACGTGGAATTCCAATTTTCCCTTTACCCAGTGATGGTTATCAACTTCTCTTACCATCGCTTCCTCATCTGGCTCCCCAAAGTCATACAGCTCTACCTTGTCTCTTTCTAGAAAGCGAACATCATTGTTCGCTATGTATGGCCGCAACTTTGATACATGGAACCGATCATGTATGTGACGTTTCCTCAGCATTTCTGGAAGGTTGAGTCAGTAGTTTGACGATTCTGGATTGGCTTCCAGGACCAAGTATGGTCCTATAAACTTCAGAAGCAACTTTGCTATGCACCTCTTGCCCCTACAAAAAGCCTTTTGTACTGGATGTAACCAGTTTTAAAAAAGCCTCAAAACATGGTTATATCCAGGGGGATCAATGAGGGATTCTCATGGTTGTATCCACCCCAGAAGCCTATAGTATTCGCTATATATGCATACAATATTGAATGCAGCAATATAAATGGTATTGCAGAAATGTATGGAGCAGGCAAAAGCCCTGAATCAACGTGCCCCCCCGCTGTTTACCCATGTTTACAAATCAACAAAACCTCACTGTTGGGTGGCCTGGGCTGTCCCACTCATTCCATGGCCTACAGTACTTCATTTTGGGGGATTAAATCACAATAGGACTATTATATTATTTTTCAGAGTATTTTAAATGATACAAATAGTCTCGGTGGCTGGATGCAGTATTAAAATTCAGATAAATACACAGAAAATATACAATAAATTGGATACAATGGATTTGGGGATGCCTACAATTGATAAAATTGGTATGAGTGGTTGAGCACAGCTCCTTGCTGTTTGCGAACCAAATTGGGGCAATCGAGCAGGGCTCGTCAAGGCGTTTGCTGGCGATGGGGTCAGCGGACTTTGTTGGGGGTTTATGGCTACTGGAGAAGGCCTGCGTCAGACCTCGTTATGAGATTTGTCATTGGTTTGAGATTTGGCATGGGTTGGGTGAGGGTTTTCGATGTTCGTAGGGATTTGTTGGTGAGGGGAATGGCATTGGAATAGCAGGAAATGATGTTGTCATTGGTTTGGGGGATGTATGTCGTTGGTTTGGTGGGCGGTAGGTTGGAAGCTTTGGGTGGTGTGTGCTGGGATGGTGAACCGATGGTGCAAATTCAGGTTGTCTGGCGAGAGATTTTGGCAATGGCAATGTTGATTGAGGGATTGGGCAGCGATTGCATTCAAGCTGAATGTTGAGAGAGTGAAGAGGAGGGTTCAGGGTTCGGATAACCAGTCGTTCAATTCAGCAAGGGTTCGAGGGTGTGGTGTTGGCCTTGGAGATTTAATTCAGTAGTGGTGCATACGGCCTGGGGATTCGAGAGCGCATGCAGTGGTGGATGCGGCCAATTTCGAGGTGGCGAGGGTCGGCGCTGTTGAAGGTAGGACAGGAGAATGGACAAAGGTGGGGGCAACAAGGCAGCATCACTGCCACGTGTCTACTCGATTTAGCGTCAGCTTGGTGGGATTAACAAGAGTAGCGAGAGCATAGTCGTTGTTTTGAAGAGAGGTTCGTCAGCCAGGAGTTTACAAGCGGAAGCTTACCAGTGACCTTAGCAACAGGAGGAGTGACAGGAGACAGTGTGAGATCTCAACAGACTGGAATGTAAGCCTGGAGTCACGAATTGTGGACTGATTTGGGAAGCGACAGTGGTGCTGGATTGATTATAAAAACCGACTTTCACTTACCTATTTAGAGCTTAAAAAAGCTAAAAAACATTCAAAGGAATTCGTCTAAATGTAGTAGAGTACTCACCACATGAAATGCGAGTCTGGAATGCACTTTGTGCAACCAGCTCATCATTGTAAGAGGCAGAGAGTGGCTTGCACAGCCACTGTGCCTGACCACTCCGATGTTCCAATGGCATAAGCGCTTGCACGCTTGCACTCTCTGCTTTCCCTCACACCCTTGATTCGTCTCGCAGACCTCAAAAGCAGCTTAGGTTAGCTGGATAATGACCTGGAGATGGTTTGAGCAATTCCTCCTGGTGAGTGAAAATCAATACTTTATCTTTATTGATGAAGAGTTTGGATTAATACTAAATACTAGACATACCCATATCTCCACCTCTTACTTATCCCTCTGGACGAACTCGCTGCCAATCAATTAAACGAGTATCCTACACTTATTTCCCCAGTTCATAGCTTAGCCAACCAACTCATTATGCCTCCAGCGAGTTTTTTTCGAGTGAAGATGGTCCGTGCGCAACAAGAGCAAAATCAGTAATTTTGTGTTTACATCTGAATGTGGCAGAAATTCAGCCTCTATTGCCTATGTAAGTGCTATATATTCTAGTACTATAACCTAGGCTGACTACCTGCAAAATTCGGGACAAAATCCCCTGGTCATTCTCTCTCAACCGCCATGTCATCACTGACATTCAATTGCCATGTCACCAGCTCGAACGCAGCCTTTGAAATTGTGGCTTATACAATCTAAGTAAGTAATTCCATCACTTGGACCTAAGCTAACTAGTTCGCAATTTGGCTAGAGAAGAAATATATAAAGATGGAAAATATGCAAATATTGGCTGCCATCGGGCCGATTGTCCAACATTCGGAGACAGCTCAGCTCAGGACCTCTCAGGTAATGTCTTTCCATCTTTAACAATCGAGTACTAGATCTACAGCTGTACCCTCCTAGGCTCATCAACAAATTTTCGGAAATTTTCAGCCCTGTCAAAATGCTACATCCGATCCAGCAAGGTGAATCCAACCATTCAAGTTGACGGACTGTCATATAATACACTAAATACATGTATACTCTATGTAAGGTCAATATATCTTGCTGCACATTGTCCAAAAAGCCGAGAACAGCTAAGTACAAGCATAGAGGATGGTATATTGCATATTTGTTTACCAGTATTTGGTGCATCATCCAGCAGCATAAATTCAATCCAGCTATTACCCCTCAAATTTCAGATTCAAACCCTTGTAAAAGTATATTTTAATGATGACTAGTTCAATATCTGGATATTCTAGCTGAGTGTGATGCTAAATAGTTATATAGACATGTTTGTTTACAAGTGTGTAATTGTAGCTACATCCAGTAATGAAAATTGAATCCACCTGTTTCCCATCTATTTTAAGGCTTAAAACTTGTGTAGATGCTCGGATATATATTACTGATTACAGTAATCATTCCAATATTCAAATGTTCGAGCAGAGCAATGCTGGACAGCTACAGCCACTGTGGTATGCTTGTTTACTAGTATTTGCCTATTGATATCAATGGAGCAAGTCCAATTATGGTAGTCCGACCCACCTACCTAATGAGGAACCTGCCCGCCCTGCCCGCTATTGATGATTAAGCATTTTGGCAGGTATTGGTTATAACCATGTATAAGGCATTTTTCTGTGTGGTTATAACCAAGCAGAAAAGCCTTTTTTTTAGGGCATGGCCTGTGCTATGCACCCTTTCGGTAATATCAGATCTTTCACCGATAGGTATACCCTATCGCCCTCCTTGATCTTGGGATCCGCTCTTCCTCATGTGTCTGCTTTCCTCTTGGTAAAGACCCGATGTTGTAGTATCGAATCAAAAGTGTCATTCACATTCTGGATTGCCACTTCTATGAAGTCTTGTATGCCCTTGTTCTTCACGAGTTCTGGCGAAACCTTATTCATAAATTGGGGCATCTGAGTGTACACCAACTCAAATGGAGCAAATCCAGTAGATTCACTAATACTCGAATTTATCGTAAATTCGACTAATGGTATTTTGTGATACCAGTTCAACTGATCAGGAGCAATTATAGCCCATAATATCTGCCCAATCGAATGGTTCATCTGTTCGGTATGTCCATCTGTTTGTGGATGGAACGAGGTGGACATCAATAACTTCGCTCTGAGAACACGATGTAGTTCTCGCCACCATATGGACGTGAATTTTGAGTCTCGATCCGAGACTATTGATGCTGGTAACCCATGCATCTTCACTACTTCTCGTAGGTAGATCCATGACAATTCTTTCGCTGTCGTATCGGTCCGTATTGGGATGAGTCTTACCATCCCTGTAAGCCGACACACAATCACCCACAAGTAATTGTATCCTTCAACGTCTGGGAATGGTCCTAAGAAGTCCATTCCAATCGATTCCCATGGCTTTGTTGGTATGGGGAGACTGTAATTTCCCTGCCGGTTTCTGTGTGTCCCCTTTCATCTTTTGGCATACCTCACAACTGTCACAGAACACAATAGCATTTTGGCCTATCTTTGGCCACCAATACCACCGGCAAGCGTAATCTGCTGTTCTCTGTGGTCTGTAATGTCCCACCACTTGGTGAGCCTGTTCAATAATTACTCCTCGAATTGATTGTTCCCCATACTTGGTATTTGGTATGCAAAGGACTAATTCCTTTGCCCGATTCTTTGTCCAAATTAACCCATCTTTGATCTGAAATGCTGGATGATCTTTCGGACTCTTTATCACCGCGGCGTACATACGGTCAGTTGGGTACACATTCCGAATGGCTGGTACAAACTCTTGGTGTTGGTCAAAAATCTGCACTCGTAAATTCATACCTCACGTTCTGGATTCAAACATGGTAGGGTTCTCTACTGATGGGTTCAGTCGTGCGTCCTCTTCATAGAGTGTAGGTAGCCCTGCCGCAATTTTTGCTGCTTCCAAATCGCGTGCCTCCTGTCTATTGAGCACACGCTGGCTTCGCTGTTGTTCCAACATTGTGGCTACCCTCAAGGCATGGAAAGGAATATCTCCTTTCCTTATTTCGTTAATGCGCGGTGTAGGGACATCTTCCATGTCCCTGTCAAGGTGAACGTCGGCACTAACATAATCGTCCGCATGGTGAGTATCGAACCAGGTGTCTGTCTCGTAGTATCTGGATAAAGTATCCGCTACCTTGTTCAACTGCCCTTTAACATACACAATAGTATGTCGAAATCATTCTAGGTAGTTCATCCATCTACCTTGCCTGGGTGATGCAATATGCTTCTGCGTCTTGAAGAATTGTAGTGCTTTGTGATCCATCACAATATTGATAGGGTGTCCTATCATTGATCTTCCCATCAGCTGATTCAGTAGGATTAATGCATAGATTATGATAAATTGTCATCCACCTTATGCATGGATTTTCATAAAGTCTGAATACCCTTTTTGCATTAAGGGTGGATAAATTTGGCAGGTGTTGTCACACAGCCACAATTGGGCTCAGATGGGCTCTGGCACGAATCCGGCATCATGGCAGACCATGGCAGACCATGGCAGACCAATTTTTAGCAAAACAATATAAAATCATAGAAAAATGTGGAAAAAATGCAAAAAATTATAAAAATAGAAAACATTGATGTATGAGATGAGACCATGGCACATGACCTTATTAGGCAAGCCTTGACTGTGGGAACTTTTTGCTTCTTTATATGAATAGGTACAGAATTTCAATACGATTCTGATGGAACTATTCATTTTGCTATATATGACCATGATATATGACCTCATTAGGCAAGTCATGGCTGTGGGAACTTTTGACTTCTTTATATGGATAGGTGCAGAATTTCAATGTGAATCTGATGATATGGTTCATTTTGCTATACATAACAATGGTACATAGGCAAGCCTTGACTGTGGGAACTTTTGACTTCCTTATATGGATAGGTACAGAATTTCAATGTGGTTCTGATGGTACTGTTTATTTTGCTATATGACAATGGTACATGACCCAATTAGGCAAGTCTTGACTGTGGGAACTTTTTACTTCTTTATATGGAAAGATGCAGAATTTCAATGTGGTTCTGATGGTACCATTCATTTTGCTAGACATGCTCTTGTTATTGCACAATTTACATTTTATTTTTGAAAAGCTGGCGATGAAAATAAAAATAGATCCATACTCAGCATGTATACACCCTTATGGGCATCCATTCACTTTCTATAGGCTTATACTCAATAGCTATAGGCCAGTATCCAATTATAGGCTT
>QLOY01010259.1:0-15566 GCA_003313965.1 Megacollybia marginata
ATGAAGCAATTCTGAAACAAATTTGTAGGGAAATCAGTGTAGCAAGAATGGGAGTGGACTGACGATTTGAGGAACGAGGTCCAGCTACCCCGCTGAGCGGCAGGTACGGCCTAGAGCGGTTGATATGAGTGAATTGGAGATGGATTGAGTGTAGCATACTTCGCCAGCTTGTTCAGACATGTTGGAATGGTGGTTCAAGACAAGAGTTTGTTTAGGGTCATGACGTCGAAACAGGCACGTGCATTTGCTAAGGTATTCCTATGAAGGTACTACAGTAAGCAACGAATACAGAAACAAAGGGTAGAAAATAAGTAAGTCTGCCAAGCAATATCAATATGTACAGCTGGAGCGCAACAAGAGGAGACTAGTCGTCGTCGTCGTCATCGGCCATTTCAGCCTCGACAGCAGGTTCAGGTTCATCTTTCTCATCCTTCTCGTCGCCAGACCCACCGCTGGCAGCGTTGTTTTTCTTGCCCTGAAGAAACATGAGCGTTGCTCCGAAAACGAATGAAATGACCAACATCATACGCAGCCTTCTCTTCTTCAGCCCGCTCCTTGTCTTTGGCCGCCATTTCTATGTAGGGCTACAACGCGCCCGATGAGTTACGTTAATCCATCAATTTGGAAGACAGACCTTTTTCTCTTCCTCATCAAGCTCTTTCCACTTGGCACCCAGAAGTTTGCCTACTTCGCCTTGGAGGGACGTCAGACATACATGTCTTTGAAACACAGTGATGGATACGAACCGAAACCAGCTTCTGGGTTCTCACCCTTGATCCTCTCACGCCAGTCCTGGCTGAAGAACATGTACGCGGAGAGAGCACGTTTTGGAGCCTTTGGGTCTTTTTTGTTCTTGCGGGCAGTAGCCTTTTCAGCCTTTTCGGCGGCCTTGCGCTGTGCAATAGTCAGACGAACAAGTTTATGACGAATTATGCTTGTCGTCGCCGACGACGACGACGACGACGACGATAACAAGTATGCACGAAATAGTGGACAGAATAAACAACAATAGCCCCGGAAGAATCTGGGATCACGAAAAAAGAATGCTTCATAAAGCCAAGTTTGGGTCATGTGTCCTGGGGATCGAGGACGACGTTATCGTGAAGCTCATCGGATGCGACGACGTGGACGAAACATCGATTGAAGCGGAGATATGATGGCAAAGTAGCTCGGGAAAGATGATGCCTACCCTTGGTTTAGCACTAGACGAATCTTTGGGCATCTGAATTGGATTTCAGTTTGTGTGCTCAGGAACGGGTCAAACAGAGACGACAAGAGGTGCAAAGAACGAGGAAAGAGGCTAGACACGTCGGGCAAAGTCGAGCGAGCAATGCAACGCGACGCGTCTGGGCCAAATAAACGACGCGCTCTAGTTGGTGCAGAGATAGTTTGTCGACGTTGTCGACGACGACGAGGGCAAAATTGAAGGATTCCAAGGAGTGGACAATGGAATAGAAAAAGAAAGGAAGCTTACTGTTAAATAAATTCAGCGGAAGAGGTGAAAATGGAATTTTAAGATTTGGAGGGGGACTGGCTGGCTGTAGTGACAGAGCTGCAGACACACACACAACCCAAACTCCTCCCTATTATTTTTCGCGGGTGGGAATTTTGCGCACGGACTGCCGAGTTGCCGGGCCATCACCCATCAGTCAAACCAATCAAGGCCCTAAAAAGGCAATTCAAACCGAACACCTGCCACCTGGCTTCTCAGCAGAAAACTCATTGACTGTCCTCAGGCATTCTCGCTGAATCATCGGACTGTTCATATAAATTTAAAGCGGTCAACGTTGCATCGGCATCTGCCTGGGCCGCCCAAAGACAGAGAGTCTCAGCCACTGACAACGATCAACTGCACAAAGTATTATGCTGCTACTTGCTACTGCATTTTGGGCTCGAGTTACTTACCTTAGAAGGTGAAATAAGGTCCGACTCTAGGCTTCAACAGCCCATCAGACTATGTCAACCCTTAAAGACAGCAAGATAAGCGGAGTCCTGTAAGACTCGCCACGAACGTTGCAGATAACCGCGCCCAATGTCCGGATTTCCAGAGTCGAATGACTTGGGTAGTCAGAGATCTTGCATGATGCAGTATAAGCGCCTATGTATAAGTAGGCTTAGCAATGATGCCACCAAAGGCTACCGGTGTCATGTAGCCGCAATGATGGACAATTAAGGCTGCATCAAAGTTAGCATGTTGTATCACTTACATCTCCGCAAGGAGAGGCAAAAAAATCCAAGACAGACAGCAAAAGGCCACAGAAGAGGGCGAACATAACATCATCCTGTCATTCTTAGTCCGAATAACGGTCACACGATCTTTGGTGGCAACTTTCCACGGTTCAACCTCGACCATCCCGTTACCAACGCTCGAAATTCAAAGTCTAAAATGCCTGGGCCATCCAATGCAAGGAAGAAGCCACGTAAATCGAGTGGCAAGCACCAGAAAAACAGAAAACCTTCATCCTCAAAGCCCCCACACAGCGGCAACAACGACGCCAGGCGAAGCGACGCGTCGTTCTTTCCAGTCTCGAGGTCGCCGTCACCAACGTCACCAAGCCAGCCAATTACCCCAGCTTCACCAGTCGAATTTTATTCACTACGCGTCAAAGAAGCTCAGACAAAAGTCACGCCCCTCTGTGAGGCATTTCCACGCCCCGATATCACACTTCCACAGGAGCCATTCATATATGATCCAGGAAATGGCCCGCGAGTTCGAAGTACTGGCGCATTCTTGGCTTCTTTCTTCGCTCAAAAGCCCGCTCTTCACGACCCCATGTGTGCTGAATTTGCACAGGAGGAGGTCTTGCAGATGCTCAAGACCGTGTTGCCAGACGAAACTGCTACGGTACGTGGCTTTGAAATATTCAAATCCTTCTCTTTACTCCTACCAGATCTTGTGGTATAACAAAAGTCGGGCAACAAGTCGGATATGTCCGGCCTGTCAACGACTGTACAGACTAGGCGACATACTTCCAGATCACATTGACGGTGAACTCGTAAATACCAAACATTCTCGAACACCCCCTCAGCTACAACGTGAACAGGAAATCAGCGGTCTGTGTACGTACATACGAGTTCTTTGCATTCCATTAATCCTGACAAACTCGTTGCAGGCTCACCCGTCTGCTTCATTCTCGCCTCGTTCAATCATCCTGGCGTCATAAAGTCAGCCTGGGGAGCCATGGCAAACGAAATGGACGAAACTGCTTGGCAACAACTCAACGGTCCCGGCGAAGCTAACACACAGAGCGACGTAAGCACAGGCCTCAATATGCTCGTACGCATGACGCGGTTGCATGACCTTGGCTTAGGACAGCTCTGCTTTCCAGACGTCGACTTTGCTGGTTTAGAATAAAAGTTTCAATTTCTCCTTGTCTAGTGCATTTGCTATCGTTACGTCCCTTGTTCATACAATCTGGCAAATCTGGTGGAACACTGTACTCTTATCCAATAAACTAGCATCCTAGAACAGTCCAACCTCACATCTCTCTATAGCAGACACAGCACTTCTGGCAAACGCCACGCCTCATGCCCTCCAGCGACTTAAGTAGGAGTCGATATTACGCGGAAAGAGCTCCGAAACACGGAAAGAGCTCTGAAGCTTGAAGCATGTCTGACTTTATCGACAGAAACAATCGGCGGAGAAGTTGGCAGTTCCAGCAGCCTGAAAAAACCCCGATTGAGATCTGTGACATGTCTTTCAACAGCTTGTTGCCTGCGCCGCTGAAAGATCCAAATCGTGACGGCTTTAATGACGCCGCAGACTCGGTGGCAAGCAACTGAGTTAATGTCATACCTTCTGTAGTATGTCGTGTTACACTGTCAGAGGGTGTCAGTTATGGCGTTGAACAGAAAAGGCACGCATACATTGCATAGGTGTCGAACATGATCCGTCTGAATGATCAATGTTTCTTGGAGTGCGTCAGCCGACTGTTCCAGTTTCAGTCCGCATCAATCAAGTATAGTCGGTCTTCCCTAATGAGAGCAAAAGTATGCTTGGTTACGAGTCCAGTCAGCGAGTGAGCTATGCACTTTCCGACGTCCTGAGATGCGGTTCTTGTTCGGTTCAATAGGCAGAACCAGGTATCTCAAGATGTCTGGCAGAGCATCGTAGGACTGTTTGCGAAAGTCATGAGCAAGTAGATTTCAAGAGTCCAAGTTCTAAGCAGCGGCAGAGGGCTTGCTGGTTTGAGCTTCCTTAATCGTTGCTCGGAGCTAACATCATGGGGACCGTGTTTTTCCTCCAGACAGAACACTGGGTGCTTTACCGAGTTATATGAAGTAAAATTTTCACCAGGGTTCGTCGCCTGTCAGGACACAGGTGTCGAGACCATGTCTCGAGGCAAGGCGAAGCTCGCTGAGGTCCATCCCATCGGCATAAGACAGAATGCAGAGAGTCCGTCAAGGTGGGAGTGTAACATCGTCACTTCCTAAGTGTGGCGACTTATGCTGAACCGCAAAGCCTGCGAATTAGAAAAACACGAGCGTAAGCCAAAAATAGTTTTGTGGGGATGGCCCTCTGTTGTGTGGTTGCATCTGCAATCGCATCAACGTTTGTTCCTTTTCCTCACTTGCCGCCACAAGTCGAAAATTAGCCACACTATCGAAAGCGATTCCTAAGTAACGAAAGATCAATATATTGCAGTTTCCTCCGGACGCAGAGGCATAGTCAACTTCTACTGCGACGCAGTCGATGCCATTGTACATCATGATGCCGAGTTCAAGGACAACTGTTCAAAAATATGTTGGCTACTACGCCGATGCATTAAGTTACGCGTCTGTGACGTATCTTACGCACCATGATATTCAGATCGAAGGACAGTTGTCTTGGCCAGATCATCAAAGTCCACTGCGAACCACAAGGCTCCTTCCATGGTCGAATTGCTATCAGCCGACATACCCTACATTTATGATGCGGGTTAATGACAGGAGAATCGACTACGGTAGTGCCACTGAGACTAACGGAGAAGACGCAGCGTGATGAACAGAGGAAGAGATGATGTTATATGACTAGAAGAGGTGTAGGCTGCCAAGGTTGTAGGGATTCTAGCTCCGAAGCTTATCTCGGCATCTAGTAATCCCAGTGACCATGAAGGGCATAGGAGCGAAAAAAATCATGACAATGTTCCAGAGCGGTTGTCTAACTTCGATTCGGATGCAACCGTAAGGTCACCACGAGTGGGCCACACCCAGGATGGGCAAGGCGACGAGACTGCTGAGACTGTCTGGTAGAGCTGCTTCGACACCTTGCACAAGCTGCGTTCAATATCCTGGAGATGATTCCGATGTTGTTCCTGTCATTCGAGCATCTCCTAATTTGGCGGAGGTCGGTGAGGAATTGACAGATTTCCATGATCTCTATGATGAGCTTGATACGTGAGTATCTCAGCCCTATAGATTCATTGCTGATTTCTACAGAATGATTGACCGCGCCAAATCTCGGACCAGAGAAGCAGTTGAAGACTTTGCAATCTTCCCGAAGAGAATCCCAAAGAAGCGATTGAGGTGTCGCGGACCAGACCGACGGACAAGGAAAAGCGCAGGAAAGATAAGCTAATACTAGCTAGAGCATTTTAGTGGCCGGGAAGTAGGATTGGGTCTCGCTCTCTGTGTTGAATTGTCAAAGTATCGCCAAGATTACTTATTGGGCAACTCACTGGGCAGAAATAGCAACGTGCGTTATGATGGATTACTTACTTGATTTAGGTTTTCTTAATACGTCAACGCTGGAGCATATTGAGGCTGAACAAACTTGAATGGCAGACCAACACCATCCTTATCACTCGATCCACGACGCAAGGAGCAGGAGAAGCCAAGCCGAAGTCGCGTACACGATGAAGCGGAGTATACTGTATCTGGAAGAAAACACAAGATCATCCGCAAGTGGCTTTCTGTGGATGCATGCCTTTGTCCTTGTGCCTCGGAGTATGCATCTTCTAAACATCGCGAAGACGTAGAAGGCAGAGGTTACTGAGATAGAGGCACTCCGACGCTTCGCACAAGCTGTGTTCGACACCAGAGACACGGCTCCCGAAGATAGTCCCTACTTTATCCCTATCATCCATGATCTTGACGGATCCCCGCCATTTGGATGTACACGAGTCCTGCAAAGGAAAAAGTCCAGCACGTCAATCGCTGACATATAGTATTCGACAGAAATCGATCGTGCCAAATCCTCCAAGGAGGCAGTTGAACAGTTTGCGAGGATAGGACTCGGAGAGATACGTCTCAAGAAGTCAAAGGAAGCAGACTCATCGACCACTAAAGGCAGTGAGCCAGGCTTGCGCGTTCCCTCATGGCGCATATGTTCACTTGGGTGGATATGCAGATTGCATCTTTTGCAAACTGTAATAACATTGATGCCTTGCGAGTTGTAGCTCTACTTACATTGAGACCGGATAGTCAAATTCCTCCAACTCAAAGACAAGCTGTTATTGCTCAAATGGTCGAAAAGCAAGACAGTCACGTGCCGACGTTGAACTCGGAACGCCGAGCATAAACGCGGAAGTCCACATATAATGTATCTTGTTGGTCAAAAGGATGGCCTCACTACAACATTTTGGAAAATTTATCTTAGCAAACTTTGCGCGATACATTGGCCACCGAATATCAGTGACTCACTCCAGAATGGAATCCGCATGTCGGACTTTGGTCGCCATCACGGTGGCACCATCCTAATGCCAAGGTTTTGCATTTTTGCGGTTGATACTGGTGTGCCGCGATTTTTGCCTTTATGCTTAAGGTGAGAAGAGGCCTTCAGATGTATGTGTAGCATTGAATATCACAGAACTACAATTCAATTCATCATTTCTCCAGCTTTGAGATATGAGGCAGCTATAACCTCTAAGTATTCAATTTTTAGTGGAGCTATAAAATCGGCTTTCAGCTGCACAATTTCAGCAGCCCTAAAAAATCACCCGGTGGCCTTATATTTGGATTGAAGTCTACGTTTCTAGCTCTTGCCATCTCTCTCGCTCTCAGTTGAAATGCTGGGATGGCTCAGTCCCCGGAATCACGACATATACATGTCCCATTGGGCCCCAGCCCGATTTTCGCAACGAGACAGGTAGTCATACAGGTAGTCATACGTTCAGTCCCTATTCCAGCCTTACTACCACTCGTACCATTAAAACTTGTGGCGGACAGTGCACCACATACTGTATGCGATTTTTTCAATCATCAGCCTCTGACTGGTGCGCGGGTTCATTACCAGTCTGAACATACTAACCTACAGGCGGCGTCTTGTTTAATTGACATTCGGCCCAGCATGCAAGATCCACCCTCCTATCAGGTTTCATTCAGGGTTTCTATTGTTACAAATTAATGGTCCTGCCTCTAAGATCATGCGAAACAGACCCATGATGGGTAGGGTAATGGGTCCTGCAAACTGGGAGAACAGCTTGGAGTCGGAGATTTGATGTTAGCGCTCCATTTCAACAGCCCGGACCTGGGTTTTTAAAGATCTGTAGGAGTGTAATCACCGTAATATTTCAAGCTCAACCGGACCTTGGGAGACCTTGGGTGGAATGTTATCATCTGACTCTCCTTCAATTAATCAATTCGCCGAGTTCAGCTCGCATCATTTGCTAGATGAGCCGTCTCCGTTCAACAGGGCAGCCGGCTGCAGCCGACCGCAAGAGATGGTGTTCCTAGCGGAAGACTATGATGTTCGGATCTTCTATCAGGTTCCGCGGATATAAAGTTAGAATAATTCAAATGGATGGTCTACTATATGGATGTACCTACTACCCCGGAAACGGGTAAGCTTTTTAGGAAGGCGAAGGAGTATGGATACACTTTGGTATAGAACAGGGTATACGTTATGCGTCGAGTGAGTCAGGAATCCAGGGCATCCGTGCTTAGGTGCTTTCTCGCCTTTTCCGATGTGATCGATGCCCGTGAGGGCGATGGCTGGTATGGCCGATGTTGTCGCGATGACCGAAGGGAGTACGACGGTCGTCAGTTGGACTTTGAGGTCCGGATCCCTTGCCACCGCGAAACAGAGCGAACACGCGCTTAAAAAGCGGTTGTTCTGATCTCCCAATGTAAGGTGTTGGATACGTGGGTGGTATGAAGCCTGTAGGGGCTGGTGGGGCCTGTAAGAACACTAGTTAGTTTGTTCAAGTGAATAGATGCATGACTTACACGACCCCATTGCATTGGCTGTGTTGGATGTCCTCCAGAGTGCATAGGTTGAGGGTAGCCTGCATTAGCAGGGTATGTATTAGCTCGTATTGGTTGTGGCATTATCATGGGAGGCATTGGTGGGTAATTCTGTGGTAATGGCGGGGGCATAGGCCGCGATACTAATGTAGCAGTCGAGGCTGAGGCGTAAGACGTGGACGATGAGCGATTATGTCTAGATTTTCCATGATGTGAGTGGGTGCGCCTGGGTTTATGTTGAGGGTGCTGCTGCGGCAACAATTGTGGGACTTGGACGTGTGCATATGGCATGGCATACTGCTGACCATAGACATCGCCTGGAGGAGGCATGGTCCGAGCGCGAGGAATATCTGCCAGTTCTGCTACGCTTGCAGCTGGTGTTCGTGGTTCAAATGGATTAGCGAGTGAGTAGTGCCCAGTCTTAGCACACCATTGCTTTACACTGTCCATTTTACGCCAAAATCTGGCCTCTGCTTCAGGCGAGTAGTCGTATTCAGTCATGACGGAGAAGATCTATAGTTATTAGCACTTATTAGCAAATAAATAGCGTTCAGGGCATGCGAGAAAGTGGCGGAACGTGAACAAAACACAACAAAACATCCGAAAATTTAGTGATCACGCCCTTTTTCGATCTTACCCCATTTGATCGTTCACTTCGCTGCAAATTAACAACCCCGAGACCTTGATAAATCTTAGCTCTGGTCTCTGGTCTACGAGTACACTTCACCACATGACCATGTCATGCAATTTGGTCCGCAATCAGCTTGAATAACGTGTAGTTCGCAAGGCTTATGCGACTCGCGAGCCTCATGGGTTCAACGTTCTGCCACTCCTCTGTGGGGGCTATCGATCACCTATCTTTAATCAATAACCGTCCGAGGATGATATGGTTTTAAGGTCTTATCAGCTGCTCCATCGGTCCCTATGCCTTGTCACAGAACTTGAACCACGACTCCTGCGTGATCCAGGCCGTATTCTCTTGTGTTACGAACCCGGTAGACTACTTATATCTATTTCAGACGTTTTCTGTCTCGATATGGATCTTGCCAGACTACATCTCTTCTAGAAGCCCTACTATGAGCTCACTCTTGGCGGCTCTTCAATCTTCGAGTTCGGTGCTTTTACGGCCAGTTGCTATTAATTAATCGCAGCTTTGACCCGTGCATACTCGGATTTCGGCCGTCCAGTGAGTCCGCATTCGTGTGTCGCGTTGCTAGAATTTACGCCACCGTCTGAGAGTCCAGTTGCTAGAATCCTGCTTGGCATCCTCAAAGAATCTCCAAGCTTATTGTTGGGCATGCCTCCGTCTTGCATCCTTGTAACTCAATCTCCTACTATCAAAGCTGATCGTTCAACTTGCGAAATGACTCCTGTCCGATAGCGATAATGAAGTACTACTCAACAGGGGATATTGGTCTTCAGGTTCTTTCTGCTCACAAGACTCGCAGCAAGGATTCAACTCGGATAGGAGAAATGGAACATGTCATTCAAGAAGGGCTGTGGAATATGTTAAAAGAACGGCAGAGTCATAGTGTTTACGAACATTAATCTCACATTAACTACCAAGTGCTATGGTAGGATGGCTACGGAGCGTCTATGAACCTTATATTTGGTTGGGACCTGTAGGCATTCCGGGTTTCCTGATGTAGATGTATGCGCAGCTGGCTTATGCTTGAGCAGTCCATCAATTCGATTCCGCTCAAGGCACAGCTCTATTTTTTTTCAGACACAAGTGACTCGGCAGAGAACAATTTCCGAAAGCAAGTAAGACAGCATGGTGGATAAGTCCGCACTGTAGCCAGGGAATTATTGAAGATGCCTGGGCGGTTCTGAGCAAAATCAGACATGAGACAGCGCCCTAGAGTATCGGCGCGTATCACAGTGCGAATACACGCTGCTTACCATGCTCAGGTGACCATATTTCGCTCCCATGGAAGTTCATTGGGAAAGGCAGGTACATTGCTCGTGTGCGTCTTCCTGGAAACGAATCTAATCCTCAGGCTTTCTCACAGATATGACGTCTTAGCGAGTCGACGTAAAGACAAACGCGGGTTGTCATCCCTGACGCTTGGCTTATCTGCAGTCATTTGACTTGGTCCGAGGCCTGGACGTACAGCGTGTCTCGATCATACGCCGAGACTCGCGTGTGCTGCGGAAGAGTCGGAGAACCTATATGCAAAGTCCACTACTCTCCCGGACGCGACATTGCTGAGATACTGGCAATTGAGACACATCGGACGAAGAGCACCAGAGATCCGCAAAACTTCGATAATATCACTCATGTGATGAAGGTTAGGGATCACTTGTACTGGAATAGTGTTGGTACCAGGTATCGCAGAAGTCATGGCCTTCACGCCTAGCGCCAATGTTCCCATCGAAACGCCTGCGTGGATCATTTTGTGCATTCTATCCACGAGTGAGAGAGTTGCAATTCGAAAAAGAACACCAACGAAACAAAGGAGACGCTCTCACCACAGTGGCCCCAGGGTGTACCAAATAATTCTGCGGAAGGATCAACAACCTTCAGGGCACCGGAATTAGCATGTTCCTGTTGAACAGGCGTAGGGTACACAAGAGGGTGAGACCAAACGTCTTCGAGAATCTTTATCCTTTCTTCCCGTATGACCTCTCTTCCGTCACCCTTGCCTGCCGCAACACTAGACGCCAAACTAAAAGAACCTTCCAATGAAGTCATTCGAGGGCCAAAATAAAATCGGTCCGACAATGTCCAGAGCATTTGAACGACAGTTGGTGGGTTGACTTTCAGAATGATAGAAGATACTCTGCACCATTCGGCGTACTGGGACAAGAGATGGAGTAGTTGAGTGAAGTTGAGCACCTTTGCCTTGGAGCTTCCATGAGCAAGAACATATCCTGACGGCCATTTTATGTAGGTTATGCCTGTGAAAAGTGACTTACCGATGGCAGAGAAGTAGTCAGTTATAATAGCTTTTGGACAATCGTGGTACGCGACTTCAACTGTTCGGACGCGTCCCTGCGAATTCAAGGCATAATGCGAGCTTTGGTTCCTGTGCTATTGTAAGCTCGGTCCGTTGCAATAGTTAGGAAGGTCATTTACAGCGACGGCTCTAAGATCCCGGCGTATATTTGCTGCAAATGATGCTTATAGGGATTAGTGGATGTCTGACAGAGATTTTGCAGATAAGAAGATATCTAAAGGCGGTTTCGCGTCAAACGAGGCCTTGGAACAAGGAACTGACCTGTCGGGCAGAAGTTTTTGACACATCAGCCAAGGCTTGGAACATAACCTAAACGCGTCAGCTGATCATAACACAGAGGCTATTGAGTGACTTGATCTTGTAATGATCTCAGCTTGGCGCCCCAAGGCTGTTGCTGCAACCGGCGAGTTTGCGTGAGGTAGTAGAGTCGCACACTCAAACCAAACTTAATCTTTTTTATTCATCTCCTTCATCGTACAGAATCTCGGACTCTACACGTTCAGCGTGCTTCTTCTGCTCCCTTCTAGAGCCCTTTCCAACGCGCCAGCGCTCGTTCATGACCTCAACAGTATCCAATCGGTTTCTTCGTAGTAGCGGTGTGTATTGAGATGTCCGCTTCAACGTGCCTCCGCCAAGCGGTACTTCAATCATAGAGGTACGAGGCAAACGATGAAAGACGGAAGCCGCCTGGAGGAAATGATCGTTCAGAGCTGTATGGATCAGAGACCGCTCGTGAATAGAGGATAGGTGTCGGTATAGTCCGAACCCGGACGCGTAGTCTTCATCGTCTTCGGTACGAATAGTCATATCTGGATCCTTCCCATGTGTGCGCCAACTGACATCGTCCGGAGAATAAGCACAATCCCAGAGCATAAGAGGCAGGGCGTCTGCCATCTGATACTCAGGTTTGCTCCGAACGACCCCAATAACCTCGCCCTCTTTCCCGTGTTCCATGCCCTCCTCGACATTCATAAGCGAAGTTACCACAGATGGATGTTCTAATCCTCTACCGATCATCAGAAGTATAGCCATGATATGCCGGACTTGATGATACAGGAAAGCAGAACCTACGAGATTCAGCACATAGATCCTGGAACCGTTCTCATCGGACCCGCACGGGGTGCCTGCGTTGTCTACGGGGTCAACCTGGGCCTTCAAGATGATCCGCTTGAAGACGGTTATCTGTTTTCCTGGGTCTAGCTTGCAGAGGTTACGGAAGTCGTGTGCTCCGACAAGACGCGATGCTGCATCCTGCATGAGACTGATGTCCAGACCTTCGGAGGAGAAGAAATACTTGTAATGCCTATATTTGCAAGAAAAGCGGGCCGAGAATTTTTCAGAGACGGGAGACCATGCGAGCATACGAATCGTAGGGGGAAGTAAACGATTGAGAAGTGTAATGTGGTTGTGCTCGACTTTTTCTGTAGGTTTGACGGGCTGGGGAGGTACTACTTCGCCGTCGTCAAGATTTAAAGAGCCAAAGCCATCGTCTGCGCTGTCTACGACGATGTCTGAGGCGCTTTTTGCTGGTTTTGCGTAGTCATTGTTCGCCTTTTCAGCAGTGCTTCTGACCCACAGTGATATTACTTGACCAGCAGCACTGACCCCACGGTCTGTTCTACCGCATTTCTCCCAATCGCATCCCTCAAAGCCAGCCTCCGGGTCAATAAGTCGCGCCTTGGCCAACGCGTCGAATATTACGCCTTCAACCGTAGGCAAAGGCGTTGGACCGGTTTGGAATGCAAGTCCATTGTATTCCCAGCCAGAATAGCAGAATTTGAGTGCAATTTTGCGTCTGGAATATGAACTAAATTGGAATGCTTTCCTTGGAGCAACCTGAGTCGGTTTCGTTGGCCCCGTCGAAGACTCGAGCTGAATGAGATGAGCGATGAGCTGGTCCTTTGACCAGGATTCATAGGCACTAGCCGTGGCCATAGTTCGTGATCGATGTCTGAACAGGCCAATGCGCATATATCGTCCTCTCAGACTGAGATTGACTCGTTCATGTATGACAAGATGGTTCTAATTTTGGACATATCTAAGGCAGACAGTGCAATATACTGCTAAGCTTGTTCAACACAAACTGTTGGGTACTGGCATCTACATCTGCCTTGGTGCTGCCGTTGAAAACACTGACACTAGCAAAGCATCCAGAAGTAGACAGCACCGTGCTTTCAGTCGGCAGATGGTCAGAACCACACGTATTCACATCTATCGCACTCGAATTGGAGTTTATTCTTGACAAAACAAAGGAAAAGTCGGAAGCAGAGCCGCAATCAGAAATTGATGGAAAGTTGACATTCAAGGCGATTCCCTGTGGTAGGATCGGGGTGACTGAAGAGGAGAGAAGTGCTTGTGTGAACTCGACACTGAGAGCTGCGTAGATGAGGGCTGCATTGCTACTTGAAGAGGTGGGGCTCGAGACAAGAGTAGTGTAAGAGACTTGTGAACCGGTGGCACCTGAGAGGGCAATAGCTGGAACTCCTTCTTTCGCAGCTTCAGAAGCAGCACCCCTATATTTTGCATGAATGGAGGGATAGAGGGAAAGAAAGGGCGACTAACACAGTTCCTGAGATCAGGACAGTTGAGCCGGCATTATTTCCGACATTTGGGCCTGACAGCACGATGTCCGGTGCGGAAGCGCCAAAGAACTTTGGGGCGAGAGTCTGGATACCGAAACGAACAGAATCAACAGGGAACGAATTAACATAGTTCAAGCGCGCTGTAACGGACCGTGAAATGCGAGGGGGTGAAAATAGCCTGAGAAACACGCACGGTTGGAAGCATTGAATCCTTCAGCAGGTGATCCTACTGGGCAAGTATCAAACTCGCAAGTAGTATCCAGAGGCGTCGGTGGAGCAGACGAGGACCCAGTTCCGGATTCATTCTGCGTCGGCGCAGACAAGACCACCTGTAAAAGATGAGGCTAGACTCGACATTTGAAGGATTAGGATTACATTGAAGCCTGCGGCATTCAATGCATCGTTGAGGGCACGAATATTGGCAACAGCCCAGCCATCATCGTTAGTTTGCAGAACGTTCTGTCCTCCAGCTAGGACAGCGAGAGATATGATAGACAGGAGTGCAGTCGACTTCATTGACCTCGAGTCAGGATTCCGTCAGAATTTAAAGGGATGAGCCACATGAACGTTGCTACTTGTACCATGTTGTTATAATGCACATGCGACCTGGTGGGGCCATTCAGAGTCTGCGATTTGGCAATCGAGTGCTTCTCCACTGACAACTCCAAATTTAAACGCTGAGGATCACATGGAACCGCCACAAAGAAGGCTTCTCCGACCGATTCAGAATTGGCTTCATTTTGAATGGCACGCTATGGCAGAGGCGCGTATTTGTTGTTGTGTACGCGATTGTCACTTGGTAGCCACAGTCCCTCTCCAAGCAAACGAAGTATTTATTCCCAGTGAAAGTTTTTGCCACGTACAGTATCTTTATTAGCACCAGGAACCTGCATAAGGAACAATCAGGAACTCTGTCTCTTCCGTTCGCGACTTCCATGCTGGTGATGATACTCCATTCTTCCCCAAGTTCCATCGTCGTCTCTGTCATCATCGTTGGGAATACATTACAGTGGTACAGTATTTGGACGAACAACTCCGCATCGCTCATTAACAAACGTCAGCACATTTCTTGATATAGTCAACGACCCGAGCAGCAGCATTTCGAAGTCTCCTTTTGGTTTGTCTGAACAGAGAGCGCATACCTTGGTACTCAGTCTTCGAAGATTGCTCCACCAACACTAAACTCTTCTTCTGCTTCACTCCTGATGTATTTTCAGAGTCAACCGCCTCGACCAAATTTTTTCTCGCAAACTTTTCAGCTACTTCCTTAGCCCTAGACTTGGCACGATCAATGATTCTGCATGGGTATGTCAACGTTCCGTCTATCAACTGTAGATACACTCACCCTTGCAACACCTCAAATTCACCATAGATTTCATGGAAGTCAGGTAATTCTTCGCCAACTTCTGCCAAATTTGGAGACACACAAATGATTGGAATAAGACGGGAGTCCTTTTCAGGGTGGCTGTCTCTAATGTCAAACGCGGCTTGTGCAAGACATCGAAGGATCTCTATTTCGGCCTCAGTGGCACCGTCTTCCTGTCCATCTCCATCTTCCTTGTCGTTGCCATCCCCAGGTGATGAATACTCCGAACCAAAGTCGGACCAACACTCTTCTGAAAACTCTTTGTCCTCGTCGTCCTCGTCTTCTTCATCACTATGGTGATCATTGGAAGGCAAGACAAGCTCTGGGGCTGGAACTCCCGCGATCTTGGCTGTGTGTAACTGATGTATTCGTTCCATATCATCACTCGCCGTCAAGGTCACATGAATCGCGTCGTCACCGTCAGCCTCCGTGGCATCGCTGTAGTCGATTATCGTGTTATCAACACGCAGCATGAACGTAGGATATGTCGGATGA
>QLOY01010308.1:0-25624 GCA_003313965.1 Megacollybia marginata
GTTGTCGAAAGACTTCGGGACATCGAGCTGGTCTCCAAGGATAGATGAGATTCTCGTCTATCAATGGAATAGCATGATTTATGGCCCTCAACGGAGGTAAGGGTTGTAATTCGGGAGGTGTGAACAACCCTAGAGACTCTGCTTCATCTAGTAAGTCTTGCCTTATTTGGTCCAAGTCACGTTCCAACGTGTCAACCGCTCGAGCTGCGAGTTTCGAAACATTATCCCCTTCAATGGGTTGACTGGCATCGCTACGCACATAGACACTCGTTTCATTGAAGCTGAGGGCAACACGATGCTGAAACAAGAAGGGAGTGCCAAGTATCAAGTCATACTCTCTCAAATTCACGACATCAAAATATCGTTTCTCTTTGATTCCTTGATACTCTATCTGCACGATACATCCTAAATTGATTTTGGATCTAGAACCTTGACAAGCCATATGCAAGGTAATTGGTTTTTCTAACTCAAAAGTAGCCAGTTGTAGTTGATCTACCAATGTGGTAGAGATAAAGTCTCCGAGAGATCCGGAATCTAATAGTGCGCGACATGGCAATCCAATCACTTTAGTTACTATCACAATTGGTAGCGGGACCAGTCTGTTGAAATCCCATGCTAACGATGCACTTCGTTCCATCGATATTTCTGATGCTCTTGATTTTCCTGCTGAATTGCATTCAAGCCGTATGTCAACTGAATTTTTCGGCTTTTCATGCCAATAATTCCATACCCAGTGCGCCAATCGGAATTCTGGATCACATAGTTGGTCTGTAGTGATACATGCGCATTGGTAAGTGACTCTGTCCTGAATGACTAAGTCCTTTGGATTTCTCGTGCAAACAAGTCTTTCAGGTTGCGAACTCACAGAGTTTAAAAATTCAGTGACATATTTCACAAGGTAATCTGTTTTATCCTTTCTGTTAGGTAAACTTTCCAGATCAGTCGACTGCTGAGACCGATTTCTACAAAGGTTTTCATACCAGGATATAATATTTCCTGACGAAATTATTTCCGAGTCAATGACGGGGTCCACATCCCAGCCTTCATCAGTGTACCGATGTTCATCCATGATGGCATACTGACCTGGTCCGCATTGATAGACGTAAAATCTATCTTCTTCCGTGTAATCATCAGAATCTCCTGCATATGGAATACCACCTTTCAAGGTTTGAACTACGGAAGTAGTCACTGCATCCCCGATCGCACTTTGAAGCCGAGGTTCATCAAAGATTGGACAAATATCACAATTGACTGCTTTCTTGTGATGAAAACATTCACACTCATCTGACCTTTCAGTCACATCTGAGTCAGTGCTATTCTCATCATTATTCGAATATTCAAAAGCCTCTTCAGCTTGGTTGTCATCACCGCGGTCGGATTTTACATGTAAGCGATTCACATGATAAAAGTCCATTGCATCCATAAAATCTAGGAATATATGGTGCATCGCCAACTCCGTTTGAGTTTCCGTGGTGGCAGCAAGCCGTTCCCTTTCATTCAAGTCAACATAAGAAGAACTTATGGTTGCCGCGGCAGATGCTGTCGATCTCGCTTGCGATCGACTTCCTGATGGCCGCTTATTACCCGGTGGCTGTGTAACCGATCCGCCTGGCACTGTCATACGATCTGGGCATTCCCTTGCTTTATGCCCAGGTTTATGGCAACTTAAACATAAACCTTCCGCATAATGACGGTTCAGTTCTTCTTGCGACATTTGAGGTCGCTTAACGTGGTAGGGTTTCGCTCGATTATTCGGCTCCCATTTTACAGCAGGACCTTTCGAAATTCCAAATAGCTCTCTGGCCACCTCATCTCCAGTCTTTCTAGCTGGTTTAGGCGAGTAGTCTTGTCGATTACGAGGTGTAGAATTGAACTTATTCCGTTCAAGGTTTGTATCTGTTCTATGACCATTGGCTTTCTGATTGTGCTTGTATTCGTTGAATGTTTTCTTCCGTTTTTCACGCGAATCATCGCGTTCTTTCCGTGCCCGTTCACGTTTCGCTTCATTCAGCCCTAATTCGAGAGATTCAGCCATTGTGACAACTTCATCCCAGCTGTTAATCTCCTTGTGATACCATTGAGTATACAACCCTTCACGGATGTCGGCATTAAATCCTTCCCACAGTTTGACTACCTTATTCCGGTCTGATTCGTCACCCAGCATCGTGTACAACTGATGCAATTGGTAAACATACTCTCTGACAGTTTTCTCATTCTGTCTTAGACGTCGGATCTGAATTCGAACTTCGGATCTGAAATTTGAAGGAAAACATCCATTGAATATGATGGTGTACATCTCCGATAAGGTAAGCTGTGATGAATGCATAGCAACTTCTTGCTCATATACTTGAGCTGCTTTTCCCTCTAGAAAGTGACTAGCCCACTGACATTGATCTTCAACAGGTACATTTCCGTCTTTCATATATAAGACAATACTTCTCAAGTGACAGCTATATTTCATCGGATCTGCTGATCCATCGTACTTCTCAGGTTCGATTGGCTTTACTCTCAGCTTGCTTACAGCTGATTTCTTTCTGGACTTCGACTTTCGTTTCCTAGGTCGATTGGTAGTCTGATCATTTGATGAGTCTGAGTCAGATCCTGATGAACTTGAATCTCTGTCAGGATCTCCCGGATTTCCTCCGGTCTTCCCTCATTGAGACACATTTCCAAGTTCTTCAATAGCCTTTCCAATAGCACTCTGTATGGGTACTTGGTGGATTGGCCTCATTGGGATCGACTCTGATTTCTCAGGAATCGGACCTTTTCCAATTTTAGAGCTGATGCTCTCAACCATCCGTTTTGTGTTTGGACCAGGAAGACCTTCAGAATGGAACATAGGTTTTAACGGTGCTGTTGATTGAAGCAAAGATTTATCTGGCACTTTGTGAGTCTTTTGAATTTCATCTGTTTTCGCCAGAATATTCGGTTTACCAGTAGCAGGATTGCTTGTGCCGTTGTTTGATTTATAACTTTGAAGTATTAAGGTACGATTCGCATCTTCTAGCTCGCGAATTCGTTTCTGCATTGCATCCAGTTTCAACTGATGCTGGTCTGAGTCTTTGGCATGCGGAGTCGAAGCATACTTAGGTGCGGTTTTCAAAGATTTGAGAATGACCCGTTGTTCCTCAGGGTCTTCATATCTGCCGAACGCAATATTTTTCAGCTCGTGCTGTTGGCGCTTTCGACTGAATTTCTCATTTCCCTCCAAGCGTTGACTCTTCCAGTCATACCCGCTTTCCTTTTCAGGAGGTATGTCTTCCTTTTCGGGTTTATTTTGCTTATATTCCTCAAGCATTCGTTCCTGAGTATCCATGTTCAACTCTTCAGTTGGAATACCTGGAATGTCGCATTCAACCCATCTAGGCTGCTTCCCTTTCATCTTGTCAGAAGGGCCAGGTTCGTTGTTTTTATCCTTTTCATCAGTCATAGTCTGAAACCGACGTTGATAATGAGCATACTGTTCATCCGTCATGCCTTTTTCAGCTTCTTTTAGGATTTGCTTTGTCTCGAGATCGAGGTTGTCACCCCGTTGAATATTAAATGTATTCTCATATACAGAAGAGTCCGTATTATCAGTAGGACTTGCAGGCCTCGAAAACATGTTCGGTACCTCCCCAAACACATCAATTGGAGCGCCTTCGAATTCGTTCTTAACCGGTTCTTCGTCTTCAAAAGACTGCCTCGGCATTATAGCCGGATTCTCCTGCATCGCAGGGTTGAGTGTCCCGTCCTCTGGAGTTTCCTTTTCAGGATCCTCCAGAGAAGGTTTCGTCTCTGTGGTATTCGGATCTTTCTGTGCCCAGAAAGACCATCTGGAAACATCAAGAAAAGGTAGACCAGTGGTCCAACCTTTAGGGGATACGGGAGTATTGGGCTTACCGGTCTCGGGTTCAGGGTTACCCCGAGTACGTCCCCTGGTCTTGACAGGAGTACGAGTAATGGGTTTATTTGTAGGCATAGTGTAGACGAGTTGAAATACGAGAGTTTATCAGATTTAAGCAGGTAAAATTGTTGGTTTTTCTTGATGTTTTGCGGTCAGTGCTTGTCGTTGTCGGAGGAAACCAGGTGATCAGACTGGGAGGACCCGAGTGGCGACAGGTGTTAGTTTCGGTAGCCTTTGTGTTTGTAAGTGTCAAAAATATGTAGCGCCAGCAATTGTGGACAATTGTTGACGGCTACAAGAGTTGATTCAAGCACGTGAGAGACAGGTGATAATGTTGAATTGAGCTACCAAAACTATTACAAGCTGTCGTCTTTTATACAGTACATAGAAAGGGGTCAGGTACCTAGCCAAGAAATACTAAGACCTTGTTACAAGAATGTGAAAGTTGATCGTGTTTTAAATGGAAAAATAAGAAGTGAATATGGAAGCAATCTCGGGTATGATCGCGTTAGGAAAGTGTAACCAAATAAAGAAATTCACATGTATGTAGGGTGTTCGGATGGCCGGTATCGTTACATAGACCCAGTAGATTATGTAATCACCTTTTAAGCTAAATCCTCAGCTCTTCTGACAGTTCTAACAGATGAAAACCACAGTTAAGATATGTATTAAGCTTCTGAACCATTTTAATCTATTGTTTTCAGTGTGCATTGGCTTACAATAAGGGTATAAAGTATGTCACAAACTTGTGACAAGTGAGTGACAAGGCCATTTTGTATCATTTTACAATAGGTTCAGGCCTTGAGTGTACATCAAATTAGCTGCTTTGTACTCAAAATGGATCTATAGATATGATAGTACAGTATAGCCACCACAGAAGGACTTGTAGAGCCATATATTCATTTTGATGATTACATAATTAGGGGGGTCACGCACATATGACCCCACGACAAATACAAGACTAGCCTACCATTGACTTGCAGTAGATCATGGTTCTATCCTGCAGTACAATAGTCTATCCTGCAGTACAATAGCTACTGGCCCATATTCAATCCACCGTTCCACTGCAGTCGAAATCCCCCCCAATCCCACTGCAATCAAATCCCCCCTCAATCCACTGCAATCAAATCCCTCCCCCATTCCACTGCGGTCTAAATCCCTCCAATCCACTGCAATTGAATCCCTCCTTAATCCACTGCAATAGAAATCCACAATCCACTGTGATTCAATCCCTCCCGATTCCGCTGCGGTTGAAACCCACTGTTCCACTGCGATCAAACCCTTCCCCATTCCACTGTGGTTGAAATCCACTGTTCTACTGCGATCGAATCCCTCCCCATCCCACTGCAATAGAAATCCGCAATCCACTGTGATTCAATCCCTCCCCATTCCACTGTGGTCAAAATCCACTGTTGCACTGCAGTTGAAAATGCCCATTCCACTGCAATAGAAATCTGCAATCCACTGTGATTCAATCCCTCCTCATTCCACTGCAGTCGAAATCCCTGAATCCACTGTGATTCAATCCCTCCTGAATCCGCTGCAGTTGAAATTGCCAATCCACTGCGATTGAATCCCTCCCCATTCCACTGCAGTCAAAATTCACCATTCCACTGCTGTTGAAATTCCTGAATCCACTGTGATTCAATGCCTCCCAAATCTGCTGCAGCTGAAATCCCCAATCCACTGCAATTGAGTCCTCCTGATTCCACTGCAGTCGAAATCCCCCATGAATCATAAATTTTGCTGTAGTACATAGTATTTTATATGTCAAACAGAATTTAATGAGATCAATCTTCTGCGAATACTGTTCCCGCCTGTACCGCATCAATGTTATCATCCTCCTCAGCTTCCTCCACCGCAACCACCAGTTGTGGTAGGTCCTCCGCAACATCCAAAGACTCTGCAAGTGAAGCCATAACCTCTTGTGCTTGAACCCGAACTGCTTTCACAACACTGTTCACTGCACTCTGCACTTGTGCTCCTCCAGATCCCTCTTGGTTGCATATGCCTTCAGGCCTTCGTTGAGGTAATCGCATACTGAAAATCATTTGGTCGAGCACTGGTCCCACCATTTCTGCCTCCACTGACAATACTCAATGATCATTGCATTTCTTCTTCCAAAAGCTGAACCTCCTGTTTCCAACCCCTTGCCCAAGCATGGCATTTCAGCCACTCAACTTGGAGACCTTCCAACATAAGTAAAACAATGAAAATCATGAGACTTCAGGCACTTACTGTCATGTACAAATGAACTATCAAGTTCCCCTTCAGAAATGCTATATCATATCCAAGATAATGTTTTCTGCCCCTCCCCCAGGTGCCAATGATCCACTCGTTGAGTGGGGACATTGTTGAGCTCATTACTGTCTACCATCCCTGCCATCTCCTGGGTACACCGAAAAATCTTGTTCTCCTCAGCTGTCAAGACTTGTTCATTTAGTCCTCAAACATCCTCAGGTCGCAATTCCTGCAAGACCATCTCCCAGTCACCTTTCCCTTGGAGACTCAACAGAGTGTTGCGTGCAGCAGTGTACCGATGTCGTGCAGTCAGGACCCGCATCTCAATCCCCTCCTCTAGATCACAGCTGTGCATGAACGATCGTTGAGAGGCTACAGACCAAGACTTGTATTTGTAGGCCACAGCACGAGTACAAAGCTGACAACATAGCATAGAGAGTGCGTCGTTTGCCTGTGCTGTTTGCAGACGATCCTTGATAGTGATAACCCCCTCTATGCAGATAGCTCTATGGTCGTCAGCAGGCAGAGATGAGGGTAGGTGGATTGACATCTTCTCAGGTGTTGCGGTCAAATTTGCTGAGTTGTCCAGGTGTGTCTCCAAATAAACTGCCAGATCTGGCATATATGTCGACTGAGCCTTGTAAAAGTTTAGGATTTGCTTGAGCAATGATGTTCGTTTGGTTTGGAGCTTCGTCAACTGTGTAGCAGTCGTTTTCTTCTGGACATCAAGTAGAAGCAACATAGTAAGCCCACTTCCATAAGTCCAACAGAAAGATCTGCTCACTGAACATCCTCAATAGCTAGTCCCTTGACTACGAAGGCACTGGGGCTCATCTCAATAGATGGTGAATGCCCGGATACCACTTTGGCATGCTCTTCTTCTGCCAAGCACTTCTTCACATCGGCCAGGGTTTCATCTAAAATCCTCCAGAACTTGGTTACATTATTTGACAAGAGACTTACTATCTGTGGGTATGGCATACAGACATGGCTTTGATTGATCCTTCTCCCAGTCTAGAACCTGTCTTTCCCACTCATCGACCACTCCAGGATGGTCTGTCTGCAAACTTGCTGTAAAGGCCTCAAAGGCATGGTGGTGAATCACAGCTTGAGGTATCACCAAAGTCAGCTTGCGAAGTAATAAAGATCCTAGGGGAGTGTCAGCCAGGTTAACGAAATAAAATAATGAACCAACCCAGCTGAACTGATTTTCACCAGTTAAAATGATTGCAGAAGTCGTTGAGAGTGTCTTGGTGATGACCCATTGTCATCATGGAAGTTGAAGAGGAAACCTTATTAAACACCACCCAAATTCTTCCCCATTGGTTCAGCCAGTTCCATCTGTGTAATTCAATGAAAACGGAGGGAAGCACTTCTTGCCATGATTGCTTAAATGGAATTTAGGCACTCGGAAGAGGATTCTGATAAGGGTTATTGGCAGTTAGAGAAAGGCCGGCATACTCTCGAGGTGGTTGAAGAAGTTTACCATCCACTAGCAGACAATGTCGTAGGTAATGATAACCAATGCAATAGCTGATAGTACGAGCTGCGAAAGAAAGACATAATCTATGTTTCCTTGACTTCAACAGTATCAGAAACAGGTTGAATACTGTTTGCAACACTCACTGTTCACCCTTCTGAAGATCACTGGTGCCATTTGGCCTAAACATCTCATGTTGCAAACAGCTGACCAAAGCGATTCCTGTTGCACGCAATCCCTTGTTCCTCTTTGTGTTCACATAAATTGTTGCAGAGAAATTGTTGCAATGAGGAATCTAGGGAATGGTCAATCATCCGTTGATGACGTCTAGAGCACCCAAGTGACATAAGTACCTCTTCTGTATGTACATGGGTGGCCAAGAAGTCTCCATACTCTGTACTGTTCACAAAGGTTCCCCACCCATCCTCAAACGGTTTGTCTCAACTGTCATTTGCATGAGTACGTCCCTTCTGCTTGAAGTTTGCATCTTGCGATAGCAAGAGGTTGTAGAGCCAATGGTCCTCCTTTGGTGCTAACTTCCAACCTTCTGGCAAATTGATGTGAGGATGGGGGCAGGCACGACATGGGACACATAACTCCCCCTGAGTGCCATTTACTCCAGTAGGGTCATGACCTCGGCCAGCTTGTTGCAGCATTCAAATATGATGCCATTCTTGGATCATAAGCATGAACT
Source organism: Megacollybia marginata (assembly GCA_003313965.1). Taxonomy (NCBI): domain Eukaryota; kingdom Fungi; phylum Basidiomycota; class Agaricomycetes; order Agaricales; family Porotheleaceae; genus Megacollybia; species Megacollybia marginata. Next base: position 8,302 of record QLOY01010308.1, read on the forward strand.
GGGGCAGCTGATCCCATAAGATGGTCAGACTGGCTCTGCATTCAGAACTCAAGCTTACTGGAAGATTGAGAAGACCTGCGCTATCCATTAAACTCTCCAATGTGCAGTAATAATCTGTAGCCGGACAGCCGCTATGACAGAAGCTGGAAAGTCGCAGCCGACTGAGGTTTGAGAGGTGTAGACGGCCACCAACCCTCACGTGTCATTGAAGATACTGGGCTGCTGACCATGCACCACCACATAGTAGTGGATTCAACTGTTAGGAGGGTTGTAAGACCCACAATGGGTGCAGGTATATGCTGACCAGACAACCAGGGGGTTGAGTCGGTTGCTGGCAGGGTCAGGAGCACCATCAGTGGTGGCAACTGGTGAAGCTTTGACATCAATGCATTTCAAACAGTAGGAAGACACTTACCCCCAGACGGAACGTTCAACACACCAGACAGAGCAACAGTAGTGTTGGCAGAGTTAGTAGCAGCATCATTGTTATCAGTAGCCGCAGGTGTTGTGGGAAGGGTGGTCAACATGATAGATTAAACACCAGATGGACCAAGGCCTTTAGAGAGGAACAGGATGTTCAACAAGCCAGGCATATTGGGAAGGGTGGTCGACATGATGGACTGAAGGCCAGATGGATCACAGCCAAATGTATATGGGAACGGGGAATGACGTTGACAGGTCTCAACTCTGAATTGAACTGCAGCATACTTAAAATGACAGCAGTACAATTGTTCAGGGTCATGCATTGCATCAGAAGGACCAGTGTCTTGAATGGTACCACAAAGAAGCTGATCAGAAATGGAAGAATGCAATGGAGGCGAACTAAATCGAACATGAGGTGACAGTAGAAGCACAAAAACAATGGCTGCAGTGAAAACTCAAAGGTCTGCAGAGCAAAACGATGGGGGTTAGGCTGGGAATTCAGGATGGAATTGAGTTTGTGATATGACTGCAGTGAAATTCCTAACAGCTGCAGAGCAAGATGAAGAGCCATGGGGCATCGGGAGCTGAATGGGGTGACAGCGTCGAGAGTAATACCCGCAAGTAAAATGGTGACACAATCCAATGGGGTGAATTGGAAAACTCTTCTCGACCCCCCCAGTTTCATCACAGAAGAATTCTTGCAGACATTGTGCTGCAGCTAATTGTTCATGCCTCTGAAGAAAACAAAGGCGGCCAAGGTCGCTGACAGTGATTCTGATGATGACACTGGCCAAGTCAATGAGATGGGCCTGCCTGTAGAGTCAGAAACGAGTTGTTTGACAATTGATGAGGTTCATACAACTTTGTTGAATTTTGATAAAAGCGGCCAGTGGAGCAAAACCAAGAAGAAGGGGTGAAAGATGAAGGTGACTGCTCTGAAGAGAGAGTTTGTTGATATGCATGCTATGCATCCAGACCTGAAATCTTTCAATTTGCCAAGTACTAGCCTCTAAATAAACGTGGGAAAGACTCCCACAGAGGTCCAACCACCAGTGGAGGAGTGGGATAGGTGGAATAGCTATATAAGGCAACACCTAGGCCTCTAACTGCATAAAACCCTTTGGTTGAGACGGATGAGTTGGCTCTTGATAGAGCCTTCTTATTGTATCCAACTCTCATAAAATGTGCAGCCCCGCTGAGGTATGCTAAGATGTGTACAAGAGCTAAATTAAGGTCGGATAAGCTGGTGTTGCCTCCACTGAGCTTTACGAAGCAGGAAATCAAACATATACTTGAACCAGTTGTAAACTCAAAGAGAACACAGAATATCACCCACAGAGCTGTTGCCAAGCCAAGACCGGAGTAAATGAGGCCAGCGAAGTGTTATTAATGTTGCCTCTACAGTTTGGGACCATCAGCAGAGAAATAGAGACATGTTTATATCATTGTGATGCTAGAGAGTAGGGCTATCAACTGGGATAGTGCTCCTAGGGCAGGAGTTGACCCAGTGGACATCAAGGAGATGGAGGGAGTCATATTCTCAGCTATTTACACAGCATGAGTAAGACTATGCATCAGCTGACCATTGCTGAGCAACCAGCAGACAAAAATAGACACAGCAGAATGGTATAAAAAGGCAGTAGTTTAGAGTAGTTCAGTAGAATAGTGAACCCATAGAGACCCCCAGTAGAGAATAGATTGCACTTTTACAGACTATTGAGCTCTAAGTACCTGCAAGGGAACACAGCTAAGAAAAGTCACCAGTGGAGACCTAGTACCTTCAGTGGAACAGTTTCTACCAATCTCCCACCTCTCTAGACATCTCTAGGACTTAGTACCTAATAGGGAAAGTCCCCGTTCTTAGTCAGTAGTACCTGAAGGGAACTTGACTCATCTATTCCACCTTTGTCACACATTAGTGACCCCACTTAGCTTAGTAGAGACCAGTAGACTAGTTTGGGTTGATTCTCACACCTTCCTACAAGCCTTGTGCACCTCTCTGAGTTAGAGCAGACATCGCTTAGTCAAGGTTGAGCACCCGTGGACATAGTACTTCTTCTTAGAGCGAACCATCTTGCCAGGTTTAGTTAACAGGAGTCTCCAAACTCGAAAGGAATACCTTAAAAGAGGTGTTTGGGTGTTGGATTTTGTGTGTGTTAGTGGGTGTTGGTGTTTCCCAGCCCATTTCCAGCACAGTCAGCCCGCCTCACACAGTGAGGTTCCTTTTCATTGTGTTTCTCTATCACCAGGAATGGTTGGATTGCGACATTGGTGTGGATGCACTCACCAAAACCCATTGTGGACGTCTGTATGCCAGAGCAGTAGCGCATTACCATGCTATCTTTGGCTATGATGATACAAGATGTACCTCAAGATGGAGAACAAAAGTGGCTTCCGATTCCCCCACCCACTCTTGATGATGATCCTGAAGCACAAGCTGCACAAATTGCAGAATGGAGTCAGATCCGTAAGCAAACTGCAACTGTGAGTTAGTTCTCCCAGCAGCCTATGCAACTGATTTGACCAACCAGAGCCTGGGAGACACATTCCGGAATGCCTTCTGCCAAACTGGCAAAGCCACTGCCAGTGAGGAGAGCATAGTGATCTTCTTGAAGGCAGTAGAGCATATTGCCAAGGAGTATGCACCTTGAAAGCAAGCCTGGAGTGCAGTGCACGTGTTCAATATGGAGATGTTCAAAATGATGTATGGGCATGAATTTTGAGAATACTGGGCAACACAGCTGGAAAAATCGAAAGGGGCATGGTTGGCTGAACACAACAAGTTCATTTTGCCCAACTTTCAGACAAAGAAAAGGCTGGTTACGAGCAGCTTGTGGCAGAACTGAATGTGAAGTGCGATGAGGAAACCACCCAGAGGTATGTTTATGTCTGCTTATATAATTTGTTTGTGTTGAGATTCATCAGTGTGACTGGCAAACTCAGCCAGCAACAATTGCAAGATTTGGTGTACTTGATGACAGAGGCATTGGCCCAGGAAACTCAGGGGCCAGTGTTGCTGCTTTCCAGGCAATGAAAAGAAGATGGGACAATTGAAGCTTTGAGGTAAGTCTATGTCTAATGTCAGAATTGGACTGACAACTTCATTTATTCCAGTATGCATACACTGCCTGACAAGGCTTGGGGGAAAGCATGGATGGCACACAATGACAAAGGATTCAAGACCGTTGATAAGATCTGGAAGGCTTACTGCAATGATGTCTGTCATAAGTGATCATTCTTCGATTTAGTACTACATTGCTAATCGCTACAGCATCGATGGACATTTCTTCCAAGAAGAAAGTTCCAGATACCATAGCAATGATGGGAAATATGACTGCTACCAGCGAAGACCACCCTCCCAACCAACTTGATTCAACCGCTCTTACCAGTGGTTGAGATAGCCCCCTAGAAAAGCTACTGGTTCACCTCTTGCCCTTCCAAAAAGCCTTTGCCTATGGTTATATCATTTTTAAAAAAGCCTCAAAACCTGGTTACATCCACGGCCAGCTAAAAGGCTTTCAAATGGTTATAACCATGATTTTTGAATACAATTTTTGAATACTGGGCTAGGTCAGCATATTCATTCAATATCACAGTGAATAGCTCTACACCCCAGGGTGGGACAATGGTGGGATCAATCAATATTTTGTTTATGACTATTTACTAATACACAAAAAAGCCTCGCTTCTGGCTGCAGTTGGAATATAGCCCTCGATGCCACTGCTTTCAGTGCCAAAACTTGTTAACAAACATTGATACATACAATACAGACATTCAATGTATATAAAAGCCATATTTGATACATTAATAGCTGGATTAATTTACAGTGGCCAGATAAATCCGGTAAAATACAAAGAGAAATTGAATACACCTCATGTTGGGTTTGTTTCGTTGTTGAGTGGATGCAATGGTTAATTTGGGAGCAGCAATGGGTTTAGGATGCAACAGTGGATTTGTGGATGCAGCAGTGGGTGGATTTAGGGATGCGGCAGGGATTTGTGGATGCAGTGGTAGTTTCATGGATGTGGCAGCAGATTTGTTGATACACATCACCATGGTGGTTGAGCAGAGCTCCCCATTTGTTTAAGGGGTCTGATTCATGATGGGGATGTGGTGGTGTGGCTTGTGAATGCCACGGTGCCTTTATCATGGTTGTTGCAGGTGACGATGTGGCATCAGAAACAGATTCTGATGCTTCAGCTTGCTTTGGATTTCATCGGTGTTGCTTCCTCAGTGGTGCATGCTATGGTGGACTCGAGTATCCTTGGGACAGGATTGGGGTTGCAATGGTGGATTTGGGACACAGCGGTGGAATTGTTGGCAGTAGACGATGGTGTAGTGATGCAAATCAAAGTGTTCGCAATGGTTTTGAGGTACAGCAGGGGATTTGGGGATTGGTTTGTTGGTTATTCGCATATGCATGGGTTTAGTCAACATAGAAGTGGTGGGGGGGTTCTGCAGAGCAGGTTCTTCAGGGAAATACAAGAAGGCTTACCTAGCTCAAATTTGACATTGTATGGGGCATATGAGAGATGACGTGGCAGCAGAACTAGTATTGAGAATTCGAATGGGTCTCATTGATGACATGGTGGTAGGTTCAGTCATGATCATTTGTGGGGTAGGGTTGGAGCATGTGGAGGAAAGAGTGGGTGGAGAGAGCTCTACTGCGTCAGTTGTTGACAAGAATGACAATGGTAGTGATGGCAAAAGCATTGGGACAGTAACAGTACACATAGGGCCAATACTATGGGTTAGCTACAGGTCAAATTAAATAAGACATTCCGTTGATTAATAGAATACTTGCTAGAAAATTAGCTTCTCATCAGGATTCGGAGTAGAGCTCAGAGCTGGTGTTGGTGGGTGATGAGGTGTACACATGACAGGTGATGCAGTGCCGCTGCTTGTACTGCTGCTTGCACAGGTTGGAGTTTGTTGTGTATGCATATGGAACAGAGCCTTGAGGCTGGTGGCATGACCTTGTTGCCTCGAGATGGCCGGTGGAGTAATCTCAAGCAGTACAATAGGTCGCCTGATTAATACAGCGCAAGAATAAAGGTTTGCGCATACTGCCAAAGATGTCAATGCTTTGGGCTTCATATCTGGTTCATACCTTTGTTATGATGGTGAAGAGGGAGCCAGATAATGACTGGACAATCAAGAGCCAAATTTTAGTGTGTTTTGCTACTGGATATTATAGACGCTGGATAGACGCCCACAGTTTTCACTTGAAAAAAATTCAGTAGAGGACTCTGCACACACCCTCAGAGAAAACGGTAGTGATGATTAAGACTTACACTGCTTGAGATTTGTGGGGTGTCATACAGTCAAGGAGTTGGTATTCAAGAGGATAGTAGTTCGAGATATCTATAAACACGAACCATTATCGAGCCAGCCCAGTCATACCCTATATAGCCCTAGTTAGCCTACATGCAACTGGCAATATGAGTGGGCTAACATGCCCTGATACCTTGGTCATTGACCAAGTGCTATGGTCAGACCAAGTATTGCATGGTCAGACCACAGGTTCACCCTATAGGTTGTTGGTCAGACCAACAGTAGCTTTGAGTTTGGTCAGACCAATGTAAATTTTCATGTCTTGGTTAGACCAATAATTTTGCAAAATTTCATGTCTTGGTCAGAGAAGATTTAGTTTCATGTGTTGATCATACCAATATCCCAAACCACCTTAGCACATATACTCAACTTGGAATGGTCTAGAGCAGTAACTATCCAATTATTTGCATCACTCAGGTGAACCTCAACAATGAATTGAAAATTAAGACAATACATTCACATTGAAAGACAATATATGTATCATCTATATATCATTCTAGTCACTAAGTACATCATCATCATCATCATCACCCTTGCCTCTGGAGTTGTCTGCTAAATCAACAGTATCCAATGCATCTGCAAGACCAACATCCTCTTCTTCTTCAAAGCCCAAGTCATCATCCACATCATCGGGTGTATCCTCAACAACACAGGCTACAAGTGAAGCATGTCTTGCATCAGCCAATTCATCTTCGGATGGTCCCCATCATCCTCTCCACTCTTAAGAGACCACAAACCTTTTTCCCACCCAATATACAGACTCAATAGATATTTTTTCCGAAGTTGAAGGGAATATTCAAGGGCTTGGTCGTCTAGGTAATTATTAGTATCATTGAAAAATTTGAGTTGCAACACAATACCCAATCTCTCTGCCATTTGGATGGCCTGCTTTATAACGACCCACTCTTCTGAGAACCACATTTGTAGTGTGCGGTGTTCATGAATCAACTGTTCTTCCTCCTCTCTGCACCTATCAAGCTCTAACATGGCCTTAATCCCATCACGCACAGCTTCATCAGACATCCAGTGAGGAGGACTTGTTGAGTCCATTTCTTCCAATCCAACATCTTGCCATATTTCATCATCAACAACCAGTGCAAGTCAATGGGACATGGAGGAACAACCCTGTTAGGAGCCTTGCCATCATGAATCAATTGAGCCAGTTCAGCACACAATTTATTGTATGCTTTTGCCAACCTTTGGATGGTAGGTTCTTGGTGTTTTACTGCAGACTCTACATGTGCATGCAGTTTTTGCTCTGTATGAGAATTGATCAAATAGTTGTATATGTAGGCAGACACATAGTTCAATGGTGGCAAGTCCTTACTGGCTACCAATATTCCAAAAACAATTGGAGCAGGTTAGTGTGTGCAAACAAATCAAAGGGATTGAGAGAATAATTGAGTAAGCCCTGTGTTCACATTTTACTTTCGTTAATGATATCTAGAGATGTGTTGGAAGCTAATGAAGCTGAAGATGGTGAATATGAGCGCCAGCTGAACTGCCAGACAGGTATTCGTTGTGATGTTGCCTGAAAGAGGATGCTTGTACACCTGTTTCAAGATCTTCATGAGTAGACATTCTCTTGGGCACTAACTTTTTGCTGATGTTCATTCATTAGGGGATGTGGTTGTGCCAGAGTACCTTGATGAAGTCCACAAGATCAAAACTTTTCCATGGAAAGGTTGGGCTTGGTCTGCCTTCAAATACAAGGTGCGCATCATCAACTGGGATCGTGATGCCTCTGTACCAAGCATCGACTTCGATCACCTCAAAGGACAAGACACAAGTAAAAGTGTTCTGAGGATGGTAGAACCTTGAGATAAAGAAGTTTTCAATCATGAAGAACCGACAAACAGTGGGGTTCGAATTGTAGCATGGAAAAATGGTAAATGTATTCATTTTTGTACGGATTTGATTAACTCGTTACTAGAAGAGAAGAATCTTCCAGAAGACCAACAAGGAAGTGTTGGTGTTGTGCAAGACACTGATGACAAGGTCCTTTGTCGGGTTCAAGATGTGAAACAGTACCAAGCCTACCTGGGGAAAGAAATCGAAGAAGTTGAAGTTGAAAGGTAAAGGGAAGGTGATGGTCACCCCTTCTTCTGGTGTTGTCAACAAATATAGTGGAAAGAACCCAGACCAACAAAACACTCCATCATCCCCAGCCAGTAACACTGAACCAAATCCATCAAGTGCAGCTGATTTTCTCAATGCTGACCTCGATGCCCCCATTTCTCTCACATTGGATGATGAGTACTGGCTTGGTGTGCGTGAAGAAGAAGTCGAAGTGACTGACGAAGAACAAGACAAGAAATGGAGATATGCACAAGCATTAGGTGCAGCACGAGATGCGGGATTGAGTTGGCGAGAAAAGCAGTTAGCTGACTTTGAAGGTAGCACAGTTGCATATAAGACAAAGGAGTTCTATTCAGGATGGAAGGCAGCTTATATGGGATGCAGGGATAAGAAGAGGCAACTGGAGGGTGATCATTCAGATGCAGAGCATGTACGCAAAAAGCAGAAATAGTTCTTTGTACCTGATACATACCATTGAAGCAGGTTTTTATGTGACGCATCATTGGCCTGATCAAACCTTGAATACTTTGGTCTGACCAATGCAAACTGGTACTTGGTCTGACCAACACAAACTGGTACTTGGTCTGACCAACACAAACTGGTACTTGGTCTGACCAACGCAAACTGGTGCTTGGTCTGACCAACACAAACTGGTACTTGGTCTGACCAATATGGCATCATGGTCATGACCACACTCACAAGGCTTACTAGGCCACACATGTATGATGGTCTATGTAGGCTAACTAGGCCTGATAAGGGTATGCCTAAAGTGCTGGTTGTTGAAATGCCAGGCCCAGGAGGTAACAATTATGCTGTATCTAAACTCAATACATGATCTACTCAGGTATGATTTATCTAGGAGAGTTGCATTTTGTTTCTAGAGTTATTACAAAATACAAAGAGGTCTGGTATAATGATGGAATGCAAAACTCAACAGTGTCTATGTATGAATGTAAGCTGAGTGATATATCCACACAAGACTTAGAAACTGCATATAACAGAAAAGCTGTGGTTGCTAGATAATAAACTTGATACTTGTGAAGTAGATGTGAAACTTGCAAGAGGCACATTTGACTAGAAGAGCAATACATGCCTGCTCCAGAGGATGTTTGGGTTTTGAAGCAAGTAATGGTTGGCAATGATAATATTAAACTGAGCCAGCTTAAGAATATATTGAGTTTTTAAGCAAATAGGATCATGGCAATGATAATATGGCCTAGCACCCTAGGGACTTGTATTGCCACCAAAGGTTGGCCATTTCAGCACCTGGTATTGACAGATGGCATTATGTAAGCTTGACCGGACCAAAAGGCCTTGTATCATATTGTGTCTATACACAAAGGAGTGTTTTAGCAAGTAGACCCCAAGCTGCTATTTGAGGGGAAAGAGGCTCAAAGGCCTCACAGAGTGTGATGAAGGACCGGACTTAGCGGCATGTGGCCATGTTGATGTCCGCCAAGGACCGCGTGACAGTTCTATTTATGTACAAGTCTGCGGCAGAGTATGCTATTAGCCTAGTTACGTCTATACAAGTAACTAGGCTATTAGAGGGTGTCAGGTCCTGCCTAAGGTGGTATTAGTCTGTTTAGAAGAAACTATCTATGGGCTGGCTGTTCTGACATTAGTCAAAACCATACCGGCTTTTATTGGGGTTCAGCTGCACTGTTTCCACCTGTACGGTTACTTGGCCCAGGAACTGTTCAGGCATCTGTCGCATTCTCAAATCAGACCATTCCCACAGGTGACAGTATACGGTTTCTTGGAACCATAGCGGCACACCTCAGGATCAGTCAGACAGAACCAAATGTCACTATTCTCTTAACCAAAGACAATATATATAATCAGTGACAACTGAACCGGATACTGAAGCCAAAAGTTACATAGTACTGAATTATTGACCTCGGTGAGAGTCCGTGAGACTCAGAGCACTGGAAGATCCAAAAGCCATAGTAAACACTATTATTGAGAGATATTCATAAACTGAACCGAGTGCTCATATCCTGGAGGAAAGATCAGGGACGAGTGCAAATACCCACATCTCTTACCAGAGGCCGATTGCTTGCCAGCTCCCATATAGTTAGCTCAACGTTGGTCTGATGGACGCTCACTTACTTCAAGGAAGTTCTCCGTATCTACTGCACTAATAACATGCTGAGCATGACTGGATGATGGTTAAGAAGCAAAGGACAAGTGAGTATATTTACTTGGTGGAAACAAGAAACTCCTTAAATGTCGGGTGAGGGTCAGACTCTACAGGACATCAGACATATGTCGAAACAAGGCTGAATGGCAGACCTAGGGCTTCAATAACAACCTGTGATGCTGTCTTTCCGAGGCTAGATTCCAAAGGCATCTGATCATCCTGGCACGTTGACAAAGAGATCTACAAAGAAACTTGGGAGTTGTCTCGATGCATCGGCCAGGACACTTACTATGTCAGGTGTTTCATCATGAAACACCCCACCTGATTCATCCGGGAGACACCATCCATCACATCCAAATTGGGGCATTGGGCTCTGGCATCGCTGCCAGTGCATATCAATGGAGGGTTGTGCTTCTGCAACCGCTTTCGGAGGACTTCTTTTTTCGGCCTGTATGGGAATATTGGGCATGGTTGACCTGCGTGGTGTTGCCTCTGGATTAAGTGAGACAGAATTGGTGTCTTTGCCTTGAGGAATTGTCTCTGCTGTACCAATATCCGAGGGATGCATGAGCATAGCATTTCTTCTGACTTCCAAAGAGGGTGAGGAAATAGAAAGAGCAGGTCAGGAGAGGGCGAACCAACTGAGTATTGTAGGGGAGTTCTGCGCCGGTCTTTAAAGAACCATGGGGCATATACCCGATTACAATAGTGATGACAAAAATCTACAAATCACTTGAACAATAAAAACCGAGCTGCAGAGTTGACAAACCTAACAGATCTGCCGAATTAATGGCGTCAACAAGCACCACAAGAAAACTTCCAACAGGCAAAGGATTGACAAGAAGCCTGCGAAGATCATAGTGCATGAGTTTCCCCGAGTCTGCCGCTATTATACCGTCAACCTCCATCATACTAACCCCATCGTCAGAGACATAAGAGACAGCGTCAGCGCATTTACAATTACAATAGAAGAAGAACCGATCCCCTGGCCGAGGATCATGCACCAAAAGGGCTATATGCTTAACTATATTCGCAAGTGTGGGCTGTACTGACGCCTCGTTGGCAGAGTCAGCTAAGACTGTAATGTCTTCTAGACAGTAATTATATTTGGCTGCTCAACTATTAAAGCATGAAACAACTTGAAATGAAGCTCACCAATCAGAAGTTGTCTCATTTTTTGCACGTCCTGATGCGCGGCCGCTAGGGTGACTCCGTAGCCTATCCCGATGAGGAGAGCCTTTTTTTTCGGCTTGAAAACAGTCTTTATGCTATTCGAAACCTGAATTTGATGATGTGGTAACTGGACATTATCAGCAGAGTAACTATGCGAATAAGACTAGATTACCATCGCATACACCACAGAATACCATTGCTGAGGGCGCCACAATGCATAATCACGAGCTTCATCATCCGGAGAAGACAAAGCTATTCTGGCAAGTGCTTGCTCAATTTTATCCTCATCAGGGTAACTGCTCCGATGCGGCAGAGCGAGCAATTTGATAAAGACTGTTCCTGAACGCTTTTCCTCGAAACGAAGTGGGTTCCAACTGTTCTTACCCCATCCCATCCGAGTCCGAAGTGAACCGGATTCTCGGGCATGATGTCTATGCCACTGGATGTAAGTCTAATGAGTCTGATGGGGGTGAGCCAAGAAAATACATACGGTGATCTCCCTGCTCTTGGGATCAAAGAAAAAGAGGTAGAAGTGGAAGTCGTCCCATACTTGTTGTTTTGAATGATTGATGATTTCGAGTCCATAATTGGTCTCTATCCTAAGGTTGATGAGAAAATCACTTTGTCTGAGCTCAATGCTGTTGGCAACAGATACATCACTCCCAAAGTCGCTCTGCAACTGAAATAAAGATACAGTTATGTGGTTTGGAAGCTCGTGACCCTTGATCGGAAAGCCAGCATCCTGGAGATAGAGGAAGTGGTGAAGATCACCTATGTCCTTCAGGAAGGCTGCCAAGTCCTGCACACGATAAACTATGTTTCCAGCGCAAAGGACTGCTAAGAGCGAGTCCTGTTCCAGCACCTGAATTTCATCACGCGTATATCGAATGATTACATCAGATTTAGAGCCGTCGGTCACCAAGTGCCAATGATGTTCCAGTGTCAATGATTGTGGCATGCCACGCATAATTTCTTCTCTTCCGTCCTTCCATGAACGTCGGATTGAAAGAAATTTGACGTCTTTGTTGTCGCATCCTTCCAGTACTGTTCTATCACACCACACCGAAATCTGGAGATACTTGGGATCGCCGGATTGATCGAACAGATGGAGATACTCAACAGCAAGGTTTTGGCAAACCTTGACCCGGTCAATACGGAACGGCGACTCTGTGACTAAAAGAAAATCAAAAACACTTTTATGAAAGTTTGGAATTGTTGTTCTCGTCAGGTTGCTGGAGTCGAGGAGGAGAATGGAGCGTAGGTTCTCCGCGAATGTAATTATATCAACATTGGGAAAATGCACTTTGAGCGCTTGTTCAAGTTCTGCCAGCGAGACCTGATGGACCACAACATCCTTGTTGTAGTCGCCAAGAACAATAATAGTTCCCATGGCCTGTCTGAATATCTCGAGACCTTCCATATGAAGATCCTTCTCATCTATGGTCTCGTTCGAGAGATACTTCTGGTCGACATGGTCCTTATTTTTGTGCCGATAATAAATCCGGTTGAGGATATGGCAATAGAGAGCATGGATGTCATCCATCCCCCTTGCATCCAGAGACCTTAGCACATTAGGAAGGGAAGCGATACCGAGAAGCCGGATTTCTTGTTTGATAAATCTCGCAGCTGTAACAGCCCAAACGAAAACGCCAGCTGCGCGTAAATTTAGGAATCCGATGAGATTTTCCGTCTCACGGGAGAAAGATCTCCATTTCTGTTCATCGTCTCGTGGATAGTCTTCCATTACATCATAGATCTGAGCTCGCAAATATACAGCAACGTCGGCGTGTAACGACCTGTCCGACGAGCTTAAAGAGATGTTGGTTATCCTGGAAAAGTGTTTGTTGAAATCTCGGGTTCGTCTGCTCAAGAGCAGTACTTTGACCGAAACCGGAAGCTGTGGTTCCGCCGCAACGTGAGCAAGCGCCTTTGCTAGCTCATTCTGTGCATCGAAGTTGCATTCATCTAATCCGTCGATAACAACAAGGACGGGACGAGAGCCAGAAAAACGCGTGCTAGAAACTGCACCAGCAAGCGGCTCAACAAATAGATATTTCATTCGTGATTTTAGATCTTCAAAGATGGAGCTTGCGGAGATTTTGCCGAGTATATTGTGGACGGCTGCAGCAAAACCACCGTCATACCGGGCCAACTGAAGTGCAAGTGAAGGGAAGATGGCGTATGGATCCTTTGTATCTGGAAAGTTGATATTGGCAAAGAATTGACCACCCAACAGACCGGAATCATCCAATTGATGGCAAATCGTTGCTGCGATAGAGGATTTGCCGATTCCTGGGTCACCAGAGAGCCACAGAAATGTAGTCGAGTATACACGAGTGTTACGAATCCAACTGTGAATTTGTCGGAGTATATCTACCCTTGTGTGGGTAAGGCATTCGTTTCTTTTTTGTTCAGTGTATGTCGGCTTTGGAGCGGCGTACTTCTCAAGAACCTTTGTAACGGAGTCCAGCTGCTCAATTTCCTATCACAACTGTGAGGGAAGCGTTTGCTTACAACTTAATCGACTTGCCAAAGTTTTGTGAACCGACTCGGCAAGCTCTCGAATATTATCGAGGGTCTCGTCTTGACGTTCAAGAAGCATACGCATCTGATTGGCTGTGGCATCGTGGGCTTGCGCAATCCCAATCAAAGAAACATCCTAAGAAAATCAATGCCGGGGCATGCCTTTAGAGAGAAAACTCACCAAGAAATGGGACTTCGCTTCGGTTAAACGGGCTTTGAAGTTCTGGATATCCCTTTCAACGATAATGCCATTCCTGAGTCGTGCTAAACCACGATCGATCTTACAGTGCATTAAAGACTCATAACAAGAAGGATAGACGATATACGTACGAGCCTTGCATTTGCCCATTTACATATCTCATCGATCAAGTCTCTTTAGCAGTTGAAATCAGTAACATCCTAGCCATGCTACGGGACGCAAACGACGAACCTTACTTCTGCAAGATTTCCCCAAGTTTGCTGCGTGAATCTTCCGGATTCTGAACCACTACGGAACGTGCCCAAAACATTCGTAATCCATCCTAGAATCTCCTTCGCAAAGGCGTACGCGATTCTCTTCGCCGACTTTATCTGCTGTGGAACGGAAAACTCAGATTCGCAGTCGCTGCACCAATTTTGCACCCACTATCCCAAGCTTCACCAGGGTGCCCACAGCTAAAATGATACCTTTAAGAGGAACCGGAAACGGTCCCTCCGGAACGAGCTCGACAAGATCTTTGCCGTTTTCCAGCCCCTCGCATACAATGTCCAAAATTCTACCCAGTGTAGTCTCGCGATTGATCAGAGCCCACTGATGAAATGCGTCAAAGAACGCGAAATCAAGGTGCCAGTCGTCCCAGGGCTTTGTCAGGGCAAAACTTGCCATGATCTGATAAGGGCGTTACGGCGGTTAAAGTTCAAGGCGGATCCAAATATGCATCAACACAAAGTGCGTACTGCTGGCTCGCTAGCCATGCATGTGCTTGAAAAAGAAAATATTTAATTCCCGCTACCTAGGTAGTGGGTCTAATACCGCCCTATTTCTCAGATCCTCCGATACGACGTATCCCCTTTCGTCTCACGGCATCGCGGCAGTCGCGTCAAATCATAATAAGTCACACATGTTTAATAACGACACTTTGTTGCTATGTTGCTATATTGAATCCGTCTACGCCCACTAAGGGCAAGGTCAGTGACCCTCGACGGACCTACTATGTAGTTATACTGTAACTATATTGTTCCCAACGTTTCAATTGCTGTCCCCCCCTTTCCACTACTCGATGTCCATACCTCTTTCGCAATTCGACATAAACGGCGTAACCTGTGAAGTTTTTGTCGACGAACAGTCACCCAACTCTTATCATACCGGTCTACATCCCTTCACAGCTAAGGTGACTGGACCACACCCATCTTGCGGCACTATCATCTCAGCCACTGTTGACTTGTTACCCACGAGTTTACCGTTATATGCTCCTTTCGTTATTGGAACGGACTGGCTGAGTGTTGCCAGCGCGGCGAATCTTTGTGAGTTCCGTTTTTCGCTGCAAACTTAATCTAATGTCTCCTGAGCTGGTGACGTCGCCGCAGACCTTCGTGGAGTTCATGCTGACGATACAATGACTGCTTGTTGCGAACCTTTGAACGAAGAACCCAGTCTAACGAATGTGTCTTACCCTAGCCCTGCGAACAACGCCTCAAATGATCCTTCTTTAAACCCTTCAAATTCCAATGCAGACGATGAACCTTTGAATGCAGAACCCAATACACGCCATCTTTCTACAATTACTTCTGCCGACGACGCCGACTTACTGTGGAACCATCCGTCGTCAATCGCTTCGACTTCCAGCCAGGTGATAGACAACAGTCGCTCTCCTTTGAGTATTCGTTTGCATGGCATTCACATTGTTGAAGACAACCTATTTAAAGCTAAGCAAACCGGTATCCGAGGTTCCGTGTTTCAGTTGCATGAGGAGCCTCTCAGACGTCTTGCCAATCTTCATGGTTTACAAATGACTGGGGATGTACCTCATGATGTCGTTAGGCAGCGGTTGATTCATCACATTATATATGGTCAATGCAAGCAGTCATTCAGAACTTCTGATAGTGCGACTCGTCCCGCTTGTGCTGAAATATCCGCCGGATTTTGTGACGAACGTGAGCTATCAGACGCGCTCATCGACTCTATCTTGCTCTACCTCGATGACATGTCCAAACTTCCTCCGACTAAGCTCATCGCTATCGCAAACGCTATCGACGCTCGTGAGAATGCCAATGTCAGTGCGCAGCATTGCAACTCCCGCCGCGATGCTAAGCAACGAATTAAGAGCTTTCGAAAAACCAAACGGATGTCTGAAGTGCGCCTTCAGCAGATGTTCTCAGTGGATTTTGAAGATATGTCCCGTGTTGCTGCTATTTCGATCGCACGGGCTCATGGCCTTGAAGTTGATACCCACCTACGAAAAGACGAGATCAAAGATCTAATCGCTGCACATCTCGTTCATGGACGATGCCTCCAGAATGTAGTCGTTGATGAAGATCATTTAGTTGCTTCTGACAATGCGTACTTATGCCAGAATGCAATCGCTCAATTTCTCTCACAAACAGATGTATCTAACGAGCCTGAATTCTTGAAAGTATACACCGTTTCCGCTGGTCTCGAAAAGCTGTCTCTTAAAGGAGCACGCAGATTGGTCAGAATGCTTGAGATTCCATGGGACATGTCTGAATCAAAGTCTGCTCTTAAGTCTAAACTGTCTCGTTGGTTGAAAACCACCTTGAAGGGCAAAAAAACATGCAATGATTCACACACGCATGCCAAAGATTTTGCTGATATGGCGCATACTCGACAGAATTGGCCACAGGTGGTTGGGGATGATCTTAAAGCAAAGATTAGTACACTTTTCAAAGAGATGACCTCCCGACGCACGCTTGGATCTGTGACATGCGCCTCCTGCGGTGTATCAGTTACAAAAATCAAGTCAAAACGTGTGGCAATCAGTGACATTGATCTTAAACTCTTAAAAAGGCCAGATTTTTTTGAAGAACATATCGAGGATCCTGAAGCTACGTGGCTTGATCCTGACGTTGTACCTCCCCCAATGCCATATGAAGAAGGACCTTTGAAAGATGTCCTCGTTGATCCTGCAGGTGTTTCCGAGTTTGCTGGAATGCTTACCTTGACTGTCTGTAAGACCTGTGGAAATTCCTTGCAGCGAAAAGAAGTACCACCTCTTGCGTTTTCTAACAGAATGTACCTTGGTCCAGTCCCTCCAGAGTTGCAAGGGTTGACTGTTGTAGAAGAAGCCATGATTGCACGCTGTCGCGCACAATGCTGGGTAGTTCAGTTAAAGGAAGACAATCAAGATATTACAGTTCCAACCTCACAAAAAGGAATGAAAGGGCATATTATTATATACCCCCAAAATCCATCTGCAGTAGCTGAGTCACTGCCTCCTTCAGTTGAAGAAATTACATCTCCATTATGTGTATTGTTTGTTGGATCTACAAGACCATCAGACGAGTGGCTGCGGGACAAAGCAAAACCGTTAGCAGTCAGAGGAGACAAAGTACGAAAAGCCTTGATCTGGTTGAAAGCCCATAACCGGTATTACTGTAGTTTTCCGACCACAGGTTCGTCCCCTGTCCCCTCAACCCATGAACTGAACCTAA
>QLOY01010341.1:0-20869 GCA_003313965.1 Megacollybia marginata
TCGAAGTTGCCGTCGCTTATTTCTGCTGCTTGGTAGCAACGGACATACACGCGACTTACCGCGAACTTCTTTCCTGTTCGTCGTGCAACACATCCAGGTCAGTCTAGCTAGCTATGCGGCCTCCACTTTGTCTGTGGATCCATGGAGTCACTGACGAAGGCCCCCATTGACAATGGCCCGATTCACTATTCCAGTCCCACCCCAAGCTTTCGTTTTATTTGCAAGACGAAGCCGGATGGCTCCGGGCGAAAGTCAAGGGTCCAGAAGATTCGAGTTCTCACTCAAGACAACCAGAAGCTGCGGCTTCCAGAAATCTTCCTATCTGACGACGTGAGATGCCGCGTGTATAATTGGAGCTCCTGCCTCAAAGTTGTGATTTTTAAGCCCTGGATGACGCTGTTGATCATGAGGACAGCACTGCACCGCCAAGAAGTGCCAAACAAACACAGGCAACGCGTCAAGACGCGATCCAATCATGCTCCAATCTACTACGTGGCTGTATTTCCTCCTTCGCCCTCGTGATGCTCAGACTCTATGTGAGGCCCGGTCCTTCCGTCGTTCACCAGTCCATGAATTATCCGCAAAGCTATATAAATTCTCAAATGCGTCACAGAATCGCTTGAATCATGCGTCCCCATCTTTTCCTTCTGTCTTTCATCCCCGTCATCCAAGGCTTGGCTTATCGTGCCGCCGATTTTTCTTCTCTTATCAATCTCGAAAATTCGGGAATCACCTACAAAGATGCCGGCGTTACCACCAAATTCGAGACCATTTTAAAAAACCACGGGGCTAATCTGGCGAGGATTCGCGTTTGGACTAGTACCAACAACTCGGATTATAGTCTGGATTACGGATTGGCACTTGCTAAGAGGGCAGCTGCCGCGGGGATGGCTATCTTGATTGATCTTCATTATAGCGATACTTGTACCTCCGTCTATCGGGCGAAAACTTATTGAATTAATCACAGGGGCCGATCCAGGACACCAAGCCATCCCGTCTGGATGGCCTACAACTCTCTCCGGCCTAAACACTCAAATATACACATATACGCAGAGTGTTGTACAGGCGTTTGCGAAGCAAGGGACTCCGATCCAAATGATCCAGGTGTGTATATATATTCCTTAGTGCTGTGCGGAATCTAACCATGCGTGGACCGATAGATTGGGAATGAAATTAATGACGGCTTACTCTGGCCAACCGGGAGAATCTCCGTCAACGGGTACTCCCCTGCATCCCAGCTCTTGCATTCTGCTGCCAATGGAGTAAGAGCAGGCGAGTGCCAACTCATTCGACTGTAGATTATTGATTGATTATACTTACCCTAGCCTCGTCATCGGTCAAGATAGTCCTTCATATTGCAAATGGCTGGGATGCATCAAGCGTCGCTTCCTACTACGACAACATTTTCATCCCCGGTGAATTATCCCTCAATGACATCGACATTATGGCATTCTCGTTCTATCCATTTTATGGGACTGGCGCGACACTCTCCGCTTTGCAGTCCAGTTTACAGGCAATGGTGACAAAGTACGACAAGGTAGGATGATGGGTCTTTGATCTCAAACTCAGTTTTTCAAGGACATTCTTATAACGGAGACTGACTGGCCTGTATCGTGTCCTGGGGTGTCCTTGAGCCAACCTTCGATATCCGTCTCAACATCGGGACAGCAGACTTGGGTGAGCTTTTTTCTCTGGGTTGCATCCTTACTGACCAGATTCAAGATATCGGATATAAGGAATGTACTTTCTGGTCTATCTGGTGATCGCGGAATCGGTATCTCTTACTGGGAGCCTGGATGGGTAGGCAGTGCTAGTCTCGGTTCCAGTTGTGCGGTATGCAATCGATTCCTGCGGCTAGCCATTATTAATTGATTCAGGATAACTTGTTGGTAGATGGCTCTGGAAACACGCGCTCGTCTATAGCCATGTTCTCGGCAGACATGTAACGGATATTCTAGTAAGTACAACATACATGACCCTCACCACTAAGGGACGACATGGCCGTTTGCAATCCATTCCTTCTCCAGTGCAAGCAGCCCGTCGACAGTATCCAACATTGTGTCTTCAAATCTTGTGTAATCCTCCCTCTTCAATCCCAGGACCTTTTCGACACGATCTACGTCAAACGGGATATTCTTCGGTGACACCACAGGCGGCTCTGTCTTTGTTAAGCGGTGATTCAGTTCTGGTCGCTTGGTCTTGACGAGATCCAAGAATGCTTTATATTCAAAATCGTCCAGGGCCGCGATTATTAGCCTCTTGCGACCTAAGTCGGACTCTGATGAGAGTGGTGCTTTGAGGGCAAGAACATGGGCTTTGGCAACGTCACGGAGGTCGATGTACCGAGGGCCTATTGGCCATTGGCCATCTGGTCTGATAAGCTCATATATGGCAAGATTGGTAGTCAAGGAGGGATAATTTGGCTCTGGCATCGAGAAGCCTTCTGCGATTGGGCCATAGAAGAACGGTGGATTTACTGAAATAGCAATTAGGGCTAACAAACAGAAATGTCGATCGTACGAGTGGTCACGTCAAGGTGGGGATGTTGATCAGCAAAGTCCCAGAGAGCCTTTTCTGCAAATGTTTTGGATGCTGCGTAACCCATGTATTTGTTTTGCATAGCGCTTTCTTTAGTGATTGGATTCCAATCTGGGTTTGTCAGTACAACGCCACTGCGAAGCAAGATACAACAGCTACCTTTGTCAGACCATGGCTGGGCAACAGCAGCAATGGAACTGGTAACGACGACGCGCTTTACCCCCGCCTTCTCAGCTTGACGAACGACATTGAGCGTTCCTTCTACAGCGATCTTTGAAGGGTAAAATGTTGATTGAGAACAAAGGTACTTACATGGAGCATCTCTTCGATAGTGTCGGCTTTGCTAGGTGGAGGTGACGCGGTATGGATAACAGCGTCGACACCTACAAGCGCGTCCGGGATTTGATCGATTGTTACATCTGCGATTGCTACAGCTTCAAGATTATCCCCATATTTAGCATAACTGGCTCGAAGCTGAGCGACTTTAGTGGGACGCGCTGATGCTCTGACGCGGTAACCGGCTGATAGAAGTTGGGAGACGATGTGCGATCCAAGGAGGCCAGTAGCTCCAGTGACCTGATGAACGTCAGCGAAGGCTTGCCCGATAATCGAGGAAGACGTACAAAGACCATCTTAGACATGGTTGAGAAATGGAACAATATTGATGAAAAACGATTCCTTTCCTTTTTAAAACTTCATGCAAGTCCACTGGGCTTTCGTTCGGTTACATAACATCGTTCGGTTATCACCGGCATCAATAACATGGATTGTTGTTCATTTACTTATTTGGCTCCCGGACATTATACAATCATGTAACGTGCAATGGCTGAAGAAATGTAACATATGCAGCTGATATAGGAACGAACAGAGGTCACTTGGACCCTGCAGCCTCTGGATCAGTTGCGCAATTGCGTGGGTAAGGGTATATTATAGGTATGGCCGAATCAGCAGATCTTTCGTGACCGAAGACAATGACTAAAGACATGCCCGGTCTTGTTGATACTTGCGGCCGTTCCAGCATTCACATACATAGTGCAGGTACACTCGTCAGCTGCCTTGAAAAATGCGATAGCGGAACTGACAACTGTCTCAAGAATGATTGATCTCGAATGACATTGCCTGGACAGAGCAACGCAATCTGCTGTAGCCCTACTACCTCAGCTGTTGCTGTGGTCTAAGACTTGCACACCACTATTGACTTGACAATCACCAAAACAGACATTTCATCCACCCTACTTTGGTAAGAATACCATAAGAAGAAGGATCTTATCAAAGCCGGCGTTTCGCTTACAAGTTACCGGGCTTAGAAGTGTGGCGCCTTCGGGTTAGGTTAGGTACTTAGTAGGGATCTGCAGGTACCGGTTTAGAATCAGATTACCTACAAATTTGGGTTTCTCTTATCAACCCAGCGGGCTGATAGAGGCAGACTCGCTGCGTCGACATGACGCAAATAAGTAACTGTAATTCTGTCACGCGTTTAGCACGTGGCTGTTTAAATTTTAAAAATAGTTGATAACAGTTACTCTTCACACAATCTGGCTCGGTTCTTACCCTCATTCTCCTCTTCCGAGTCAGGCTCTCGAATTCGTCGTCCTGAATTTGTTTCCAGAAACACAGACGACGCTGATTACATTCGCTTACCACAAGCAGGGGATAACTACGAGATGGTCCAAACCTATGGTGTTGCACGGCCTGATCCATCAGAGCCGAACTCGGCGGGCGGTGATGAATCTAGTGCTTTGCTTGGAGGTGCTGTCTCTCGTCCAAAAAGAGAAGGAAATGCTGGTCTCGTCAGTTCAGTCAGTAATCTAGCAAATACTATAATTGGAAGCGGTGAGTTGGCTCTCACAGACGGTGCAATGCTAATCGACCTGCGAGGCATGTTGACCTTTCCTATGGTATGTCTTCCTGGTCACCTTTAAGAGTCACAATAAATGTCCTCAAGGCTATGGCTTCTGCAGGTATAATACCCGGTATGATTACCTGCTTGTTTTCCGGGTCAGTCGCAGCCTTCGGGCTGTATATTGCCTCCTTATGTGCCGCCAAAACACCACATCGTGCCTCCTCATTTTTTGCTGTTGCGCAGTTGACTTTCCCCAATGCCGCCGTATTTTTTGACGCAGCAATAGCCAGCAAGTGCTTTGGCGTCTCAATCAGGTACTTGCAATTTGCGGCGTTATTAAAAGCTTAGCCCTCATTAGTTATCTTATAATCATAAAGCGACTCATGCCCAACGTTGTTGCATCCCTTTATCATGACCTGACCTCTCCTTCCACCAATCCTCCGGCATGGGCACTTTCAGAAAGAATATGGCTTTCCCTTTTCATGTCTATCTTAGTGCCACTTGCTTTTCTTCGCAGAATTCACAGCCTTCGGCATACAAGCTACATTGCCCTCGTTTCAGTTGGTCAGTAACCAAGAAATCGTAGAATGTGAAATCTCACACGATTCAATATATAGTTTACCTCGTCGTTATTGTCATCACCTGTTATTTCTGGCCTCTGGATCAAATGCCTGCCAAGGGAGAAGTTAGATACATTCACTTTACACCCAACTTTGTGACAACTTTCCCGGTGCAAGTGTTTGCCTTTACCTGCGCTCAGAATGTAAATCCCTCATCAATCTGATGAAATACTGTTGATGTTTTTCAGATATTTGCTATATACAATGAGCTCAGGACGAACAGCCAGCACCGTATGAACCTCGTCATAGGTACTTCAATTGGTTCGGCAACCTTGATCTATGAAGTAATTGCGATATTTGGTTACCTTACTTTTGGTTCTAATGCGAGTCCTTCTGGGAGCTCTCCCACTTGTTCTGACGTGCTAAAATCAGGTCGGAGAGAATATAATCGCAATGTATCCTTCGACGTCACTCTTTATTGCCTTTGGACAGCTAGTCATCGTGGTTCTTGTCCTGTTTTCGTATCCGCTACAGGTTCATCCGTGCAGAAATTCTTTAGACAAGGTTTTCCATGCTGGAGAGTTGCACAAGCCAACTGATGGCGAGATCAACGATCCAGATCATGTTGATGTGGAAATGACTGTTTTCAAGCACACACTGTTGACCCTTGCAATCATAGTGAGCAGTTTTACCATCGCATACTTTGTGGACGATCTGAAGCTCGGTACGTTTCTTATATCCATAGCTTCGAAACTTGAATTGTTTCAGTACTCTCCTTTGTTGGATCGACTGGTTCCACAACGATTTCATTCATTCTCCCTGGGTTATTCTATTGGAAGGTACGAACACGCCATTATACGCAATCACTACGGATCCTGACCTTCTTGGAGCTCTCTCGTAATGATGCAGCGGCAAAAGGACTCAACTTGGCTGCGTTTGCGCTGATGGTGTACGGCATCTGCATCTTCATTTTCTGGTAGGTTCCATCACACTGCGACTGAGCCGGACTGACTGTTGTTTTCCCCATCTAGCTTGGCTTTTAACATTTACTCTGTGATACACCCCCCGCTAAGTGGGGGCCCCGCGCATTGATTGTATATTAGTCGAGCTTGTTGTCTTTGCTGTAGAATATTATTATCATGAATCTCACGTGGCCAATTTGGTCCTTGCCCCTTCGCCTCGCAAACTTTTGGTCAACCTGATGGCCTAGGTCGCTGTGGCCGCCATTGACAAGCTTTTCACCTTGAACTAGTTGAACAACCAGCTGCTGGATCGTATCTTCAAATTCGCCATGTCTATTGGTATGTGTGCCATTATTGTCTGGCGACGACCAGGCTGCGACTCGCAGTCATCCTTGAGATATTTATTCCCTAACCGAATGCATAGACTCTTCTACGTCAAGCTCCCGTATTTCGTCGCCGTCGCCGGTGTCAACAATGTCCGATACGAATACCACGACTAGCGTAACCAGCTCGAGCGCAGCCAGCCAAATACCGCCCTTCGCTGGACCGTCTTCTCTGCATTTGTTCGAGGCCAATGTGCAGAATGGAATAGCAGACGTCACTTATCCAGCGCAAAGCCAGCTTGGTGACGTAGACCCTCAGATCGTAGAAGCCCTCAAAAGCAAAGATAGAATATACGTGCTCAAGCTTGGAGAGCAAATGGAGATGCTCATTAATGAGAGAAGGTCTGTTCGGTTTCTTCATTGTAACGCGGCTCACTCCATTCAGGCCACGCCTTGAACTCACACCGGCGACATCTTATCAGCGCCTACTAGTCCATCGCTGCTCTGCATACCATAGGCTCACCATAGAGAATGATCCTAGTAGCAAAATCATCGCCGTCATAACGACTTCGGAAAGTCGAATGTAAGGCTTTCCCTCTGCTCGACGATTGTTTGACAAGCATCTCTAGTCCGATTCGTCGCCTAGCCGATCTTGTTCCTGCAGAGATGAACGCGCAACCTGCTTTCAAGATCATGCGCAGGGCTATGCAAGAACGGCGGTCAAAACCACACTCTCAAGCGGGGTCGGTAGCGGGCGAGGACGCGGACTTGTCTGATGTAGAACCATCCGAGTCTGGTAGTTTGGGAGGACGCAGCAATACTAGCAAGAAGCATATGACAATCGAGGAGCGAGAAGCAGCTTACAATGAAGCCCGCTCACGAATATTCATGGACTTTGAAGAAAAGGAAAAGGAGAAAGATATGAGTGCTAGCTCATCTTCTATAAGTCTTACATCCGGCAGCGGTGACTTCGAGGACTCTGCTAGCTCTGTGGCTGGCGAAAGCGAAAGGTCTTCTTCCTCTTTCAGTCGAGACAGGAAGGACACTCGACGTCCTGGAAGCAACTCGACATCGTCCTCGGCTTCTCGTTCGTTGAGATCTTCTGCGGCACCATTCAGCTCAAGCGGTCCCGCTAGTTCCCGTAATTCCCGAGCGCCTTCCCCTTCCTTCACCTACGCGACCCTTTATGAGCCTCCTCCCGTTTCTTATGATCCTGCTGCCCCACCTGGGTTTCAACCTGGCCAATACATGTATCCTTATCCTCTACCTTCAGGTCCAAATGGCGCGTTTATGCCATCGCCGTTTCAATACTACCCTCCTTATCCTTACCCAGCACCGCCATCACAAACACCTAACTCCTCCGATCCCGGCTCTCCTGTGTCAAATTCCGAGATGTTTGGCCCCCATCCGATGCCATACGGCAATCCATATCTCTGGCATTCCTCTCATCCCCATCATCAGACAATGTCAGCACCAAATCTTCCTCAAAGCCAAGCTGGTCCAAGCCCCATCCAAAATTCCTCTCCTCCCCCAATGCTACCTCAGCACTCGCCAAACACTCCTTACCCTCAGCCTCCTTATATGCATCAGCCTATGTATCAGTACCCTATATCGGGCTATTATACACCGCAACCAAATCAGCCCATGCCGTTGCCTGGTCACCCTCTGATGTACGACTCGATGCCACCGCACCACATGAATTTCACTAACAATAATGTTAATGTTAATGATGATGGAGGCATGACGTCCCCCAATAATCACAATCAGCGAAATAATATTAACGGAAATGGCGGTAAAGGACGGAACATTCAGCCTGCTCAGCCAAAACAAGCATGGAGTTATGGTCCTGGTGTTGGCATGGGTGGCATGACGTTCAGCAGCGGATCATCTAATTCTAATAGTGAAACTGTGGGCCCAAGACTCAACTCAACGCGACGGCTCTCAAACAATAGCAATGGTTCCAACAGGAATTCATCAAGTTGGGACGAGGCTTCATCAACTGCTGTGAGCTCTTTCAGCTTCTGTCGTATGTGATCTCATGCCTTTCTGTAGTCGTCGTCTACCTCATCATCGTCGCGTCGGACATTCACCTCTACCACCTCATCAACATCTCAACATCCTTTACCACCAAGACCTGACTGGGCGGTCGGCCTCAAACCAGATAATACGCTGCATCCCACCAACAAGCATCATCACCATGATCATCATGGAGTGATACGTTCTAATGGTACAATGCCACAGCAGATGTCACCTCGAAATCCACCAAAGCAACGGCCACCTGTCCTGCAAGCCACCGATTTTCCTCCACTGTCTGCGGATGCGGCTAGGCGTGCCCCTCAAATAGCAGGGGCATGGATGAATCAATCTTCAACACGATCCATACTAAGCTCCCCGCCTCCAGGCAATTCCTTGGTTTATCACCCAGGTGTCTCGCCAATGATAAACGTTATGACGGGTACCATGATGTCGCCAATGCCACAGGTGACGTCGCGGCTGGACGATCCTGACCGAGTGTTTGAACGCCCGCCACCCAAGGGCACTACGGAGCTTTATAATCCTAAAGGCCCACCTCCCAAGCGCCCTGTGAGTATCAACGGTCGACAGAACTCGCAAGACAAAGTCAAAAACCTAGTTGGGGATGTTAATGGAGTGACTGAGCAGCTGTGTACTATTTCGATGGATGACTTTACTGAAGGATCGACATAGTGCTGCGAGTGTTTTTTCTCCTTGTGATTATTGCTGTCCATTAGGTATCTCTTGTTGGTGTATCCAATGTTGGTGTTATACGTAGAATCAATATAGTATCTTGCAAGCGTAATTATCACTTAAAATTGTACAATCCTATTTCGACTTATAACTTGATGACCAGACGACCTGTGACTCTTCCTTCCTGAAAGTCTGATAAGATGCTGGACAATCCGGGTAAAATCGCGCTGTCAACTTGTTTTCGGCTTACTTGTTTAGGTCTTCTAACTTTCTTTCTTGAACATGAACCTTAACTTTTCCTTGCGCGGCAATGGCGAGGGCTTCAGTGACCTCTTGACGATTCCTACTTTGGATCAGATTTCGAACCTGAACAGACGGGAATGTGCCGACCCGAGTGCAGAGCCGACAACAGTGATACTCTTGAAAATTAGCGGTAAAACCAAGGATAATCAAACTCCTCACCTTTCCAATCAACAGGGTGATTGGAACATTCAGGGTCGAGGATGAAGTGGGCATGCCAACAGCAACCAATGTCCCAGCCGATCGTAAATACATCAATGCCTGGTTAAATGGTCGAGCCTGACGATCATTTAGTGCCTGAAGAGAGATCACGAAAGGCTAGGCACATCGCCGACTACAATGACCGCAGCATGAGGACCAAACCCATCTGTTGCTTGTTGAACTGCTTTGATTAAGTCCTCGGCTTCTTTGAAGTCGATCCACTTTTCTGCTCCGAGACTCAGACACAACTCCTTCTTTTCCGCTCCGGTGTCTATAGCAACAACTCTGAGGCCCATTGCAACGGCGTACTGGATAGCTGAAAGGCTTCGGCTGAGTGATAGTAGTCTGATGACAATGATGCTGAACGTTACCCAAGTGACCCAATCCTCCTCCAGCACCGGAAATGGCGACCCAGTCTCCGATAGTTGCCTTGGATTGTTTCAGGGCTTTGTAGACAGTCATGCCCTTCATTCAAAGTGATGAGACAGCATTGGCAATGGCGCAGAACACCTACTGCACAAAGAATGGGAGCAGCAGACGCACTGTCCAGTCCATCCGGAATCGGTGTCACATAGTCCACGTACGAGATCACGTAGTCAGCGAAGGTACCGTCCATCTGATATCCGTGGGACCTACTTGCGACCGCAGAACAGGCTAACAGGATGGCAAGTAAAAGCGTTGTGATTCGAGAAAGAGGATTCATACCAACCTCGTAGCCTTTACGACACATCTCGCAGCTAAAAGTGTTTAAGCAACTATGGACCAGAGCACAAGAGTCTGTACTTGAGGCAGCTAGTTGCAATCCATTTACAACCGACTCTGTCTCCTGTCTTGATTTTAGTGTACGCAGAGTGCTCTCCAATGGCAACGACACGTCCAACACCTTCATGGCCAAGTACGACGGGTATATTTGCCTTTCGAGCCCAGTCCCCCCTCTGAATGTGTAAATCAGAGTGGCAACAGCCAGCGTATTCCAGCTTCACAAGGCATTCTCCAGGAGCAAGATCTTTGGCTTGTTTCACAGGATAGTCATTCCTAATAACAAGAGGTTCATTGAAAGCAGTTAACACAGCGGCACGAGCAGTTAGAGGAATCTCCATTGGAATGAGTTGTTCAAGAAATAGACTGTCACTTTAAGTGTCGATGTGAGTGGACGAGCTGGTGTACCCGATGCTAGTACTAGTAGCGGTACAAGCCGGCAATAGGTCACGCGCTCACGCGCTTAATTACTAAATTCGGTAATGCATAGACCAAAAGGGTGAGCGGCTCAACTACATACATTTTATTTGAAAGCTATTGATACAAGTGCACTTTGACTATCTATACAAGACTATCAAAGATCATAAACGCGTTAGCGGTGTATGGATTTGTCGGTGCTCTCTCTCAAACGTCGCCATTCACTATACCTCTAGGAACAACTGTTGTAAGTCCTGCTTCAAAATCAATCACTGTCTTGTCTGGTCCAAGACTTCTCAGCACCGATTCTGGAACCATGGCATCAACTGGATGGGGAGGCTTGAAATGGGACATCTGTGACATATAAGCGATGCACCTACTACAAAAACGTCTCCTTACCTGGTGATTGCTCACTTCGTCCAGAACAGATCCAGGACCATGAGTAGAAGCTCCACAGGCTGCAGCCACAAAGCCGAGGAAAGGAGGTGATGGGTTAAGGGGGCGGGTGCAGAACTCCGGATGCGCTTGTAGACCAAGATAAAACGGGTGGTCTGCTACGATCAGTCTTGCCAGGTATTACAGTTGTCACCAACCTTTCATCTCCAAGATCTGCATCCGTTCGCCGTTTTCGTCTTTCCCACTGAAGGCAAGACTTCCCGAACCCGCCTTTTGGAGTCTATCGATCCAAGTTGGGTTAACTTCGTACCTGGAAAGAGTAGATGAAGATCTGACACACTAAGGTTGAATGTCTCTACCTGTGCCTGTGGCGCTCCCAAATCTTTTCTTCGCCTCCGTAAAGTTTACGGGCGATACTCCATCCGTTCGGGCCTCCTGTGCCTTCCACAAATACGGTGGGCCTTAGACCTAATCTCATGGTGCCTCCCATGTGAGTTTTAGATATCTCCGGCATGAAGATAATAGCAGGCGACTGCGTAGAAGAATCAAATTCGGTTGAAGTGGCGTCTACAAACAGATTATCAAGGAATACAAGGGGGAAGCCGTGAATACCATACCATGCACACCCATGGCGCTTCTGGCCCATTCAATCACGGCGAGTTGAAAGCCGAGACAAATACCTAAAAACGGTATCTTTTGCTGCATACAGTAAACATAGGAGACGATGGGAGCTCTTCTTCAAGACTTACCTCTCGAGCGTATTTGATCGCATATATCATTCCTTCGGTACCACGAGCACCAAAGCCTCCCGGTACTAAGATGCCGCTTGAAGTAGTGTCAATGGCCATTAAAAAAGAGCGTCATATGCCTACCCAGCCCCGACGACTGCTCGCCAAGCATCATGATAGTTGGCAGGATGTGTTTCCTTTGTCTCGGGTTCCAAGTCTGAGGATTCAACCCACTATAGCAATATCAGAACACTGAAATAACGAAGGAGGCGCATGACCTGGAGCACCAGCTTTCTCTTGACTCTAAAAGCAGAATGCTCTAAAGCTTTGATGACAGACATGTACGAGTCCTTTAAATCAGTGTATTTGCCGACCAAGACAATATTAACTGTCTCGTAAAGGTGAGCATAGCTGTTAGATTGATGAGGTGGAGGACACAATGTAGGTGGAGAACTGACCCGTTAAGCATCTCCCGCCATCTCCTGTTGAGATCCTGGCCAAGTTGCTTCATTGTTGAAGTAATCCCAATCTTCTCCAGAGCAAGTCGTTTGGTCAGATACGAGATAATTCCTTGTGAATGCAAGAGAAGCGGAACATGGTACACGGAAGAGACGTCATGTACACCGAACACCTGCTCTGGGGCAACATGACAAAACATTGATATTTTCTCTTTTGTCGCCGGCAGAAGGGGTTTTGGGACTAACAAGCGGCAGGCGATCTACGAAAAGTGAGCAAAAAATCAACCAAATATCAAACTCACAAGATCAGGCAACAAACCCAAACCTCTCAAACTATGCACAGTAGTTTGCGTGGGTTTTGTTTTTTGCTCCCCATGCATATCAGGGACAAGAGAAACATGGATTAACGCGAAATTTTCGTGTCCTACACGAAATTGAAACTGCCGCATGGCCTCCACGAAAGGAGCCGACTCTATGTCACCTACAGTTCCACCGAGCTACAAGATTTCAGATAAGGCATCGATGATGAGTAATTCCGACCTCGACGATACAGACGTCGGGTTCTTCTCCAGTGTCGTCAACCGGGACTTTTGCAACGCGTTCAATCCAATCTTGGATCGCGTTTGTGACGTGGGGAACGATCTATTTCACTTGAGCAAGATATCATCGTATAGCAATGCACTTACCTGTACTGTCTTGCCCAAATATTCTCCTTTGCGCTATCACGTATCAGTCAAGTTTAGGGAGACAAGGAAGACTGACTTCTTTCTCAATGACTTCTTTGTAAATTTTACCAGTGGTAATGTTATTGTCGCGAGAAAGAGTGACGTCAAGATACCGCTCATAGTTTCCAAGGTCGAGATCGACTTCACCGCCATCGTTGAGAACGTAGACTTCACCTTGGAAAGGAGTCGACTGAGATCAGATGTGTACAATGCAGGAGCATTCACCATGTTCAGTGGGGCGCATCGTTCCGGCATCGATGTTCATGTACGGATCGATCTTGATAGCTGTAACTTTAAGGCCTGTTGTTTTGAGCAGCAAGCCGGTCGACGAGGCTGAGGTGTGTCGGTACCTCACAGAACGTAGTCAGGACTTCTTACCAATAACACCCTTGCCGATACCACTGACCACACCACCAGAAACGAGAATGTATTTCATTTTGGCGATAACGACGCGTCGATGTGAGCGTAAATTTTCAGGAATTGCCAAACAAGTGCAACCACTAACACTGCCACATATCATCGATCTGGAAAATACCGAGTTTACTCCGCCTTCAATCCGAAGCTACAATTCGAGGGCAGCTCCCACTGTCGCAGAATAACACGTCACAAAGCCGCAGGCTGACGGTCGCGCGTTTCCAAAGTTTATTGCACGTGATTACCTGCTATATATATGTCATATGACTATGTTACTCATCAACTTGTCTCGACGGCTTCCTCATCGATAGGAATACTAAGGATCTTCCATTCAACTGCTGTTAAAATGGCCACCAAAGATGTATCCAGCCAATCGGATATCGGCAAGATGCAAGCTCATAATCCTGACGGTATACCGTGAGCCTAGAGTTCGCCTGTTCTCATCGATTTGTAGGCTCTTTCAATCGCGCAAATTCAACCTTCCGTGACACAATAGTCAAAGGAGGCACATTTGAGCCAGAGAAAGGTATAATGTCTCCTCTGCACAGCTTAAGGCGCTCACCACCATAGATCGTTACCATCTATATGTATCTTACTCCTGCCGTGAGTCATCTTTTCTATCATTTCTCACAGCAGATAGACAAACTCGTTAGCATGGGCAACCAGAACTTTGATCGTCAGAAAGCTCAAGGGCTTGGAGGACATCATCTGTATGTCGACATTACTAATTTTACCCCTATGATAGTTCTCATTGACATAGCTGTCACTGCTGTCTCTCCGCACATGGGCTCTGATGGATGGCCTTTTGCGTCAGTCGATCCATACCCAGGTGCAGATTCGGATCCGCTTTACAACTCTCAGCATGTCAAGGACCTTTATTTTAAAGCCAATCCTGAATATGGTGGAAGGTCCGAGTTGCCATGATTGCAATGTTCTTTTTGTTAATGAAAAACAGATTTACAGTGCCAGTTCTCTGGGATAAGAAACACTCTACCATCGTCAACAATGAAAGTTCTGAGATAATCCGTATCTTTAACCATGCTTTCAACGAGTTTCTCCCTGCAGATAAAGCTGCTGTGGATCTATACCCAGAGTCATTACGTGCAGAGATCGACTCCCTCAATGAATGGATCTACCCAACCATAAACAGTACGTACTTCTACATCTCACTCGCTGTTTGCCTTGACTTCAAGTTCAGATGGTGTCTATCGCTCCGGTTTTGCCAAGACGCAGAAGGCTTATGAAACCGCTGTGAATGAACTGTTCCAATCCCTAGATAGGGTTGAGAAGATTCTTCAAGGAAAAGATTACATTGTTGGAAACACTCTTACGGAGTGTGATGTCCGACTTTGGGTCACACTGGTCTTGCACTTTTCGATTTTGTTCATTGATCTGACTATCGCTAGATTCGTTTTGATCCTGTATACTTCTCTCATTTCAAATGCAATATTCGTGATATCCGTCACGATTACCCTACCATTAACCAGTAAGTATGATACTCAGGATCATCGATTTGGACTGATCTCTTCAGGTGGATGAAGAAACTGTACTGGAACAACGATGCCTTCAAGAGTTCCACAAATTTTGTGCGTTTTTTCTATACTATCTTGTTCTCATCCGTTGAATCTAAAAGGATCACATCAAAACCCATTATTATTGGAGTCAAATCAACGTAAGTAGCTACCAAAATCGTTATCTGGTCCAATCAAGTTGTCTAGGTTAACCCCACGAGAGTCGTCCCTGTAGGCCCAATCCCCGATATTGAGCCACTGTGAGAGTAAGCAGGAATTGGTTTATAAACACATAACATGTATCGTTAAATGGCATGCCAATTATTGTTCTTCAAAGTGCTAGAATTGCACCTGTGTATAAGGACGCCAACAACACAGTGCTTTGCAGAGTTCTATCTGTATGGGAAGTCCGATGTTCGCAGCTATATTCGAAGGAGCACCCGAAGCGCTGGGTTAGTGGCCTGCTAACAATGAGAATTAGAGTGAAACAGTCCATCAAATCAATTAGCAGATATTGAGGCACTGGCCCCTGATGTGCTACCAATAGAAGCCTGCAAGCTGTCAGCAATGGAAACGAGCCTGTCCATCAAGAGATGTATACAGTTGCCGGAGTAGGGGTAGTAGACGTGGTTCCAGAGATTGTATATCCGTCGCCAATGGCTGAAACGGTAAGGCGCAGGATGGGGCGGAGTCGTCACTCCGGAACCTTGATAAGATGTTGATCCACCGTAAACGCGTAACGCCCATAGGTATAGAGACGCATGAACATCAAGAAATGAGAGAAAAGCGAGGAAGCAGAAACCTCTCCACTATCAGCAGCACAGCTCTCGAAGAGTATCGTAGTTGGCAGGCATGTTCCACTCGCAACTTGAACCCATAAACGTGTTGACCAAGGGGGTTGGTTGAAGTTCTGGAGGAGTCAATTGAAGATTGTAAATAACTCTGAGACCATTCTGAATCATGAATCATGCGATTGTTGGAGTTTACTGAAGGCGGTAGAGAACACCAAGCCACCGCCTCGACATCGTGTTGGATACTGATAGGTCAGACTGAGATAACGAAGTGGAACGCGCCATTATTGCCAGATCCAGTTCGCCACCTGCATCGCCTCGTGGAATGTTCTCGGCAAGCGTTGCCTCAGAGGAACTCAGATTGCTTCCGGGTCTGAGATCTATGATATCGCTGGGTGTCTCCTTCGGCGAAAGTACAGATGACCGTTGCCTCAGCCTGAGACATGATCTATTTTGTACATGCATGGTCCGCGTATAGACGCCGGTTTCTTGGCATGTGAGCACAAATATTGCAGTCCAAGCTCGAGCTCATCTGTCGCTCCTTGTCTGAGATGAGGGTGAGGGGCTAATTGCACAGTTTCGCAGCTGCTTGGTTCGGTACACCGGGCCGCCCTATGTCACACTTTGCAAGCCCATTTTCTTAGACTACAGAGACGGAGACGAACTGTGGCTATAAGTACCGGCTGGCCACCTGCAAAGCGCAACGATGATAGCAAAAAGATGAGAGGGTGGCCTCAAAACTGAAAGACTTCAGATAACAGGTCCGCCGCCATGAAATGAAGAGAACAAACCGGACGTTGCTGCCGAGACTGTCGGCAGCTTCCAAGTCAATAGCCTTTTAACTATTTTTGGCCTATGGGAGATGCATTACGTAATTTTAGGCAACTCTCCACGACGCGTTCTTGTTGCTTCAAAATGTCTTCGTTGTCTTCCAATCATCAGATAGAAATAAATCGAGAAGACCGCGTCGATACTCGAATAAACCAGTCGAGGCTTCAAGAGGCTGGTAGCGAGCCATTAGGCACTCTCCCCACAGATATTCCACCAGCTTTCATCCGAAACTTTTCGTCTACGCCTTCAGCGTGTCCGATCTCTTTGAAAGTCATATATATCATTTTACACATTCATTGTAAGGATTCTTTGTGCTGGACACCAAAAGTCGTGCCTGACGTGAGTCAAGTACCTCCCACTTCAATCCTGTTCTTTCTGCAATTCTGATAGCCGAATTGCGGACAGTCCGAATTTCACTCCACTAATTACTGCCTCGCCGTATATTCATCCTTCAACCTATGCTAACTCTGCCCTATCCACTCATCACCAATAACCATCTCTATTCAGGTCCATATCCGCATGGTCTCAAGGTACAGGTAGCATAGATCGTGTAGTAGACCTAAGGATGATACTGATTTTTTTAGTCTCTTCTCTCATCTCTTACCTGTGGTGTCTCCAAGCCTGGTGCTGCTTTTGTCACAACTTGATGTCCAGTCGCACAATGTCAGCTTCGGTTTAAGGTACATGTCTGAATTGGACAATCTTTGGTCTCGTTCTATGCTCGTTCTGCCTATTAGTGCCTTCTTAACGTTTAACACCTGATAGGATTAATGGAATATATCCTGGTAGTATATCCGAGCCAACGAGTCTAATAATTGCAGAGTAATTATCCATGGTCAACCTCCGTTGAGACGCTGCTGGAGTCGGATGATCGGTGCGATATTCCATGTGAAGATAGATACACTCCACAGTCTCAACACTGTAGTGACTTATTCGTTGTGAAACTTAAACAACATTCTGAGGTGAAAGTGATACCTGTGAAACTATGATCTTGACTAGAACACCCCACACCTATTGCATGACCCATCCGATTTGTCCTCAAGACTCGAAGTCCATGAGACACAAATTGTAAACCTCAAACCTATTCATCATCAGTGATAAGGACTGATTGCTGATGCAAGAGAATACCTGTGATTTTTCTTACATCTTGCCAGTTGTGCATTCTTCCATTCTGAACATCTGTCTTACTCAATCAGATTTCTGATACTACCTTGATAGACCTATCCTAACCATAGTTACCTTCAAGCGTGGACCAGCGCCTAAAGTATTGAATACACTGTTAGTAGATTAGAGTTTGAGTTAGCTATTTGTGTGATTTGTGGTCAGATTGATTCAAGTTGCAATCGACTATTCGATTAGAAATATAAAGATGAACAAGAATTCAGCAGGTGTCAACCAGATTTGGTTGGTTCCAAAGTGTCATTTCAAGCGGTCTGTTCTGCGCCGAATCTATGGTGTCGATAAGTCTTTTTTTATGCACTCCATCATAAACAGAAAAATTCTGTGAGCTGAAATCAAAGCGGGTCTATTGATTAGACCGCGGTCCGGTCTCTCAGTGAGCCTATAGGCTTGGGCTCAGCGGGTTCAGGTCCAGGTTTACCTAAGTGCGGTCGCTCATCCCAGCTAACAATCTCTTCCGTGCCACTACCATTAGCGTTTTTTCTCTCATCTTTAAAAGTGGAGGGTCAATTTCTGTCTGGCGAGTATGTCTACAAGCAATCTCCGCAACATTTGCGAGCAGTGGAGACTTGCATTCCATATTGGGTATCTGATTTGACGCAGCGCTGGATGTTAAAGCGAGGCAAGTTATCAAATCCTATGCAATGCTTCTAGCAGCCTACTGCAGTAATGGTTATGTACATAATTAATGATTGGCCATCGATTCTGATCCGAGTCCGGGATTAGCGCTTCACGAAGTCAAAAGTCAGACGGACGTCAGATTCTGATCGACTTCTGATCGCAGTTTGATCGGATCCAATCTTGCTTCCGTCCTTCAAGCGCAACTTTGGCACTTGCTTCAGCTTGCCATCGATCCACTAGCTCAATGGGCTCAATATACGAGTTTTTGTCATTAGTCACTGCTGCCTAATACGAAAGGTCAAATTCGTGTAGTCACACTGTGAACAGTGATACGAAATGAATGAAATCCTACAGTAAATTTCCAGCAAGAATATCTATGAAATAGACTCAGAATATTCTGCAACGGGATTGACTCGGACCAAATTAATCAAGTCCTGTCTAAGGCTGTCTTAGTCATTTCGATTTCAGATAGTATAAAAGATCCTTTCCATTTCACCAGTGTTAACCTCACTCTAGTCATAATGTCTACCAAGGATGCTTCTGCCCTCATTGACAAAAAGTCGATTGTCAGTTTCGAGAAGCTTTATACATCCAAAGGCCCCTCAGAGCTAGACGAGGCTTTTGTTGCAGCCTACTTTGGAGCTGTCAACAATGAGGCTGCCCCGGTTCTACATAAGGCTACGGCGGAACTGGGCAGCTCGGGTGATCTGAAACAAGTTATACTTCCAGGCCTAAGGAAGAAGTTTGTTGTCCTGGACCATGTCCAGAGTGTGGCAGGCGAGTAACTTTCTAACTGATAGAATATGTGGACTGGATACTCCTACTGGCCGACTTCCGAGGAAGTTGCTTCAGAGTCTCAGGGCGCCGGTGAATACAACTATGCCATGGAAAACTTAAAGGGAAACTACGTTACTGTCAGCGTGACAAAACCTGTCAAAGTAAGGTACTCGTTCTTGGAACAACTGCTTATACATCACATCTTTCTCCATAGTTCACGTTCATTAGTGAGTGGTTGAATCCATGTATCTAGCGCTGTTATTGATTGCATGCAGGTAAGGTTCCAAAGAAGGTACAAAAAGAGTTCGGAACAGGGAAGTCGGTGCCAGTGTCAGCGTAACCATTTTCTATGAGTCGAAGTTCGAATGCGCCGAATAATGTTGGATTGTACATCTGTAAATACAGTGATTGAAAGTCTTCGGTGGCAAAGGATGACAGATCTTGCGATTGCTCTCCCAAGCAAAAATGGCAGGAACCACTTCGCATCACCCAACTTCGCGATCGTGTTTAGAACACCCAACCAAGCCTACCGCATGACCCATCCAATTTGTCAACAAATCCACGAGACACAGATTGTAAACCTATTCATCGCAAGCCTTGATAAAGACTGATTGCTGATGATGCAGCAGAACCGTGTTTTTTCTTCCATCTTGCCGATTGTGCATTCGTCCATTCCTGAACATCTGTCATGAGCCAGCATTTTGGACAGTCTGGTATCTTGCCAGCAATAGACTTATCCTAGAAGATAAACAAGGATTCAGCAAGTGCTAATCAGAGTTGCTTGGAGTCTCGCTTCGAGAGTGACATTTCGAGCGGTCTGAACCTGGATGATAAATCTTTTTTATGCACTGCATCGTAAACAGAAAAAAATATGTGAGCTGCAAAATAAAAGCGGGTCTTCGGTATGCTCCCACCGTACAAATAAGTACCAAGAAATGTAGCATCTGCGTAGGCCCGCGTGTGATGATCTTTCGTGTTTCATCTGTGGTGTAAAACGAACGTGTACTTGTACCCTACCAGGCATCTTCCTTCGCAATGGTTAGCGTTGCCTCTCTATACAATAGTCTCCCAACTATCTTGGAGCTAACGGAAAGTTCGTTGACCGCACTCGGCTCTTCTTCAAGCTCGCTGCATATCAGTCAGTACCAGTTCGCACTGCAAACTCGAGGAGGGAGGGAAAATGGTTGCTCCATGACAGGTTTATAAGCCTCAGAGAAATGTGCAGTGCTACCCGAAGTGTTGTATTTTGCATCAGAAGAGCTGTAGGAGTTTACCAGAGAGTCAACAGTTGCGCCACCAGCCTGCGCTGTTCACCGAATTCAAGGCCATCGTTGGTGGCAACAGCAGTCTTGGCCTCTATGCTGCAGGTGATCGTCCACCAGAGAAAGTCCAGGAGTGAACAGAAGGGAGAAAGAACATTACTCGAGTTGTAACAGAAAATGACGCAGAAGACGTAGAGACCGGGTGGCTAACAGCGGGTCCTACCACTATGGCGTGTACCATTCTCTATTGTTTTTCTTGTCGCCAGACTACGCCAGTGTATCAATCTAGCTCTCTTCTGTCGCCAACGAAGTGCCGCCACCGTCATCATCGAGTCCAATGTCAGGACGGCCCTCCCTTGTTTGCTTATGTTCGATGAGAAAACCAGCCCTTTCAACACAGAGACAGATTCGACTTGCGCCGCTGCCTGGACGACGCCATAAACCAAATTGGATCTAGTTATTACATAAGCTACTGTTGGTATGAACCAAAGTACCGTAAACAATCGTTACTCCCATCATGTCTACATCATCAGAGGCCCAGCTAAAAGACGAGATTGCTCGTCTCAC